>VXBU01007568.1:152725-168058 GCA_013400315.1 Bombycilla garrulus | reverse complement strand
GGCCCCTGTCGGGCGGGGACCGCTGCTCCGGCAGGCCTCTGCCTCCTCGGCCCCGGGCCAGCCCGTCTCCTCTCCGGCGGGAGCACTGCTCAGGTGCGCGGAAGAAGAAAGAGAAGCTGTCTCGAGGGGCAAAAGGGAACCCAATTCAGCAAGGCCTTCTGCTGCGGGAGGGTGGTGCCCGCCCATTGGTGTCACCTCCTGGGGCACCGCGGAGGTTGTTGCGCTCCCTGAAGTCAGGTGCGTGCACTTGGGCGCCGGCTTCTTAGGAGGTGTCAGGGAAAGCTGGGTTCCCGTCAGACAAGGAACGCTGTTTCTGACGCAACACAGCTCAGCTTGCGTACATAGACTTCTGATAGGTGAACGTGCCTAACAAGCAGGCATGAAATCTGAACACAAACTCTAAATTATTGGTGGTAAATACCACTGGAAGAGGTGCTGTAAAAGGAGATCTAGGCAGATGCAAATGCAGGCATTCCACAGTTTGGAAACAGCAGCTTGCTTGCCCACTTGACCTTAACTTGTCATCCTTGCACTTGAGTTCTGTGGTACAGTCTGTCATTACATGACCACATAGAGGCAGCTTTTAATTACCTCTGGTCAAATGGCCTGAGTTGCAGAGAGCATGACTGCCAGCCTGGTGATACACATATCCCACATTCTGCAGATGCAACAACCTGCTCCTGGGACAAGCTTAGGTCCAGAGGGGGCATAGAGCTGCTGTCACAGAGATCAGAGTGTGAGCTGATGAATTTGCTCGCCCTGCTGCTGGCTTTTAGCATGGACCCTTCATGTGCCTTCACACTTTGTGTCATGGTGTGTTCCTCTTTCCAGAGGCAAAGTCAACTCAGGTCTTTAGCTCAGGTTCCTGACTTGGCTTGAAATGGGTCCCAGCCCCATGCTTGGGGGACAGAGCCTGTCCCAATCTCAGCACACTACCCCACACTTCCTGGGGGCTTGAAGTTCAGGTGTGACCCAGTGGGAGCAAGGAGGGACGTGAGAGCTGTTGGAGGTCCAGGGGCAGTGCTCAAACAGTACTAAAGCTATTTCATGGACCCAAGATGAGCCACTACTAAAATCACTAAGGTATTTGTATGCCACATTGCTGAGTTTCCTCTGCAGCTGGGAGGCTTTTAGCTCTTATAATGGCGCATGGACTGTACTCCTCTTCCTCTTCCTACCTGGGAGAGTCATGATATGTTATTTATAAGCCACTGAAAGGTATTTTAATATTTCACTTGAGATTGATAAAGCAGGGGGTAACTGCTAAGTTTTAATGCTTCAGAAAGAGCAGCAGCCACCCAAACTGATGTGAGATCATAAGAAAAGGACCAAGAAACAGCAGTATGGCATTCACCAGGCAGGAGCATGAGATGCCTCTGAGGAAATTAGCTCAGGCACTCATTTGGCCTCTCTGATAAGCCACTGAATTGAGCCATAGGTAACAGGTAAAAGCTGCAAGGGGTAGGATTTTAGATTTCACCTTACCACAGCCTCCCAATTGCACCTACTCTCTGATCAGCTCAGACAGGACAAGAGCTGCGCAGCTCTCTTCCTTCCCTTGAAAACAGCACCTTGGTTCTGGCAGTATATCCCTACTCAACCTCAGCAAAGCTACCAGAAGCCAGTGCTTCCTCTTCATTTACTCCTCCCAGTCTGTTATTACTGCTTCTCCTTTACATATACTCTTTTTATCCCATGCTTGGAAAGGTACTGCTTACCTTAGGGACCCTACCAGTCCCATGACAATTGTGTGAATTGAGTACAGGGCACACAGAACCCAGCCGCACAGGAATTAACTTGTTTAATGGAGGAGGGTTCGCCAAGTCTGTTCATCTCCACCATAGGAAGCATATTTTCATTTTGGAGGTTTGGAGCATTACTATCCTTCCCTCCACAAGTCGAGATGTTGCAATTTTCATAGTTTTTCATTGCAAGCAGAACAGACTCCATATGCACCTTGGGTGAGGGGCGTTGGCACTTTCTACCAGGCAGGTGGAGATACCGTATCACTTTCCTCTGGTCAGAGCACAGCTCCTATCTTTGCAGGCACTGGGGAGTCAGGTTGCCCCAGTCATGCACTCACTATGTGTTTTTTGTCAGTAATATGTGGTGCAAATCCAAGTTCAGTAGCTTCTCAGCTGTCCCTGGGATTGCTCTGCTATGTCTGTTCAATAGCAGATGAAGTAAGAGGGGAGCAGTCCCACAGGTTAACCTCAGTCTCACCTAATGGGTCTTTGGAGTCTCTTATAGCAAATGGAGAGGGAAAAATATCTTCCATTGGGGATTTTGAATGTTGTCTCAGTTCTGAAGTGCCCCTCAGAGGTGCCAATCCCTCTGCACTGAATGGAGACTTCTCTTGACTAGACTCAAACCTCAAGACCCAGAGTATTTATTTTGTTAACACATCAGCCTGGATGAGCCAGCTGTATTGCTAGATTGCAAGAAGCAATTGCTGACCTCGGAGATTGAGACATGTCAGAAAGAATATGAGTCATGAACAGAGATAAACAGGTGAAGTGATTCCTTGTGTATTTATGGCAGGAAAAATGTCATGCTGAACTGTACTGCTTTCTTGCATGTGCACGAGCTGTATTCATGGTGTTAGCTGCAATATGTTTAGGTTGGGATGCTGTTGTGGAAGGCATTGGCTTTCAGTGAAAGGCGATGGTTTGCTTTCAAGACACATACAATGTAGGAGTGGAAGAGTGGGCTAACAGAGTAGAAGAAAGGTCCTGCTTGATCTCTCACTGGTGCTGCTGGTGGTAGCAGGCACCCAGTCATAGCCCACAGTAACTGTAGTGCAGCTTCCCACCCCCTTCCCACCACTGTGCTCATTCCCTGGCTCATGCTGGCTGCTGGCAGCCTGGCTGAGGTGTGACTCTACAGCAACACCAGCGAGGGAATATTCCTGCCGTTGGAGACAGAGGGCAGAGCCATTGGCAGATAAGAAGGGATCTGGTTTCCTGCTGCAGAGAGCTACAGGAAGCAGGGAGGTGGGATTAGGCAATCTCACCCGGTTTGGCAGGGCTGCTCTGGCCTGCTGCAGTGTCTCTTGTTCTGCAGTGCCAGAAAGGGAGGAGAGGCTGATGAGTGCTGTAGGCTATTGTCATTTCCTCCTCTTTCCACAGCTGTCAGGAAGGTGCCTTTAGGCATCATATTAATCAAGTTGTGGCCTTTTGGCCATAATGTGGAATCTGTCATCGCTGATGCTAGCCCACCCTAAATATATCACTTATTTATTCTCAGCAAAGATGTCACAGACAAAGCATTTCCAAACCTTTTCCCACTTTGGCTGGCAAAATTATCCTTTTTGGAAAGTCCCTTCAGTATTCAGCTGCCATTCTGCACATAGACACAATAGTGACATTCCTTGACCACAATAAGGCTACATTAAATATAAAAGTCAGTAAGGCAGGAAAGTAGCAGTCAGGGCAGTTCCCTGTGAGTTTGGACCTGCTCATTTAGGACCCTCAGTCCTGCCAGTTTGTTTCAGCAGGTTAAAATAATTTCCATTATTAAGACATTAAGATTTTACTAGGAAATACCTTTCCTGGAGAGGATTCCTAATTTTGAGTGACTTAGTGAAGGAAAAGGTAATTCAAATTTTGATGGTATGTCCAGGACACAGAAATTACTTCCTCTTTCAGTGAAGGCCACACTGCTCATGTACTGAGACACACATCTTGCTTTTGGTTCCTGCTTTCCTAAAATTTAATTTACACAACAGCTATACAAATGTATGCAGCATGCAAGAGACCACAAATCTCTTCTAGGAGTTGCTATATGAATATGACTAGATACTGTGTTCTATAGGCAGGAGTATTTCCTGTTCGTCCTTGTTTCTCTCACAATACTCACAAAATCATTGGTGCTGCCAGTTTGCCATCATTACTAAAGCTGTGCAGTCTGAATTTTCTCTTGTTTTCTGGGCAAGGGCACCCTTTTTCCTCATTTTTTCCTTCTTCTTTGAGAAGAAAAATTCTACTGTTCACAGTAGAGCTGTTTTGTAATCTTTCTCGCACCTCCAGCTGAAAATGCATGCAGGCATTAGAATGGTGAGTTTTTCTCTGCATTAATCTCTCTCCTGTCCAACTGCATTTCCCCAGACACTCGTGTGCTGTCACCAGCTTAAGCTGATCCAGCCCACTACTGCTCTTTCTGGTAGTTGTTAATATTTGTATTGCCATAAACCTTTTCACCCTTGAACTATGAGCCCACTGATTTAGTCATTGGTTTAAGTGGGGAAAATACAGGGCCTGCAGGAGTCCTTGTACCTGTAGCAAAAGGAATTACTGGACTCCACATGGTGCTGCAAAACAGAATTGAATACATTCAAACTAACTTCCTTTCTCCAAAGTCTTCTAATTACGGTTGTTAAAGAGTTTACTTGTAATCAGAGTAGGGATGACATTTCAAACTGAAGAGTGATTATTAAATTGACACTTCCTTTAAAATGTGCCTGAAGTCAAGACTGACATGCTAATTGAATTTTATTAGCAAGAAATGTCTGTTTAAATAGGGGAACATCCTAATCTTTCTATCAAGTTCATGCTAAGTGCATACCTACTCAATGATTTCCATCATTACTACCTGGTATTGCTAGTAAAGAAAAAGCCTCATTGGAGCATCCCCCTGAGCAGCAAATGCTGTAATTTCCTTTGATATCAATATTAGTTTCACATTCATATATCCCATTGACTGCTAGCACAAGAACATGACAAGGAAGAAAAAAAAAAAAGCCGTTTAAGCCTTTAAAAATAATAATGGTTGAGAATGTGCAATAAATCCAAGACCAAATCAAAATTATGCTGGATATTGCTGACAGATTTCGGGGTCCCCTAAAGCACATTTCCAACAGCTCTACTATGACAGGTATAAGTATCCCCACCATTATCCTAGAGAATACTGATGCTCATTTTTCAACTCAGAAGAAAGGAGTTGTGTAGAGGACAGTTGGGATACCTTTCCTAATCTTCATACCAGAACATAATGCAGCAGCGTAACTGCAATACTGGAGCAGCATCCAGCTCCAAGCTGGACTTCTGGGAAACTAGATTCTACCATGTGGGCTGTGCCACTCTGTGTTGGGAAAGGACAGTTGGGTGCTTCCTCAGAAGACAAAGCACTCAAAATAATGTCAGGCACTGTTTTATATAGGAAAGCTCTGTTGAGGCAATGTCACCAGCAACCATAACTGGAGTGCCGTGATACCTGACTCCAGCCTGAGCAGAGAACTGCTTAATTCAATCTCTACAGTCCCAAGTAGGAACATTCACAATGAGAAAAAGTTAACACAGGGGGTTATATCTTAATACAACACAGTAAAAGGAGAAACAGACAATAATAAACTGTGTTCTTTACAAAGAAATATAATCCCTTCTAGGGAAACAGAAGGGAAAAAATGTTTTACTTCCAGTGTGAGCTCCATCCACCCTCTTTTTTGCTCTGATTTCTTAATTGCACTTGATTTGATAGCAGTGGGGGTTTAACCTACGTTGCGGGTATTTTCTCTGTTGTCTTTAATTTTGCCTGCTGGCATCAGGCAGTTTGTGTACATCAAGCCAAGTCTGCTGTCTTGATTCAGGACCCATATGACCTCAGCTGACATTTTGCCTGTATCAGAACAGTGGGAGTATACTAATGTAGAGAAAAGAAGGTTTATTTGGAACAGAATGTGAAAACCCCATCATCCACAGATGAGCTTTTATCCAGTATTAAAAACACACGGTTTTACACATTCCAAAATAATTTGGCACGTGCAGTTTGCATGCCTAACATGTCCTAACTCTCTGTCATAGTCTAAATGTGAAAGTAATTTCAAGTTTCTGCATTCTGAAGCCAATCCATCTTGTGGTTCATGTCACCAAGATGAGGTCGGTAAAATGTCACTTCCCCTTATGCTCATGATGAGGAGCTGAAGAAGGAGATACTCTGGGAAAGGCTAGATCAGGTCGGTGCCTCCGCACTTTCTGTTGCTTCTCCCAGGGGCAAGGAGCTTTAGTTTGGTTGGGTGGGTGTTTGCCTGGCCTGTACCTTTCTGTGATGTGGCATGACCTTAACTCACTTGGCCCTGGGTGCTGCCTGGAGAGCAAAGCACACGGAGCTCCCTCGCTTTGCAGTGCTGAGAGGGGAGGCTCAGTCTGCATCACAGGTCTCCTAGCAGTGCCTCACGCCAGCCATTCCCTCAGGAGTCCCCAAGCTCTTGCCTTGGGCTCACTGAGGTGGATTCCAGAAGAGGAAGACCAAGAGTGACTCGGGTTAGTTTCATCAAACTGATGAGTTTCCAATCTTATGAGGGAGAGTGCATAAGGATATCACAAGCTCTAGCCTACAGTGCATAGGCCATATTCCAGCTCAGTGTGTCAGAAGTTTAATTTATTGGAAAATACATTCTCCAAGAGTCCAAAACAGCAAAAAAGGAGCAAATTAGGATTAAATACCACTGGGGTAAGTAAATGCAAAAGCTCATGCTACCCTGCACGTACTCTTTCCAGCTGTATGGTTTCCATTATGAATAAATTTTCTCTGCCAGAAGTAACTCTTTGATTTTGAAAGAAATCAAAATAACAAAAGATATATAATTACTTTGTAGGTGGGCTAATTCCTTCTTCCATCTCTTTGTCCATGATGGAGGCAAGAGGAGTAGTTTTATGCTTGGTGGCTTGGCGGTACTTCCAGCCCTCTACCAGCAGAAAGAAAAGGCACCCTAAGCATTAATATTTTAAATCTTACCATAAAGCAGCAAAGGTTGATTTGTACTCTCGAGCAGACTGAATAGTTCCTCCATGTAGCAGAACTAGTGCTGGAAGTACAGCCAGTAGCCCAGCTTTTAAGAGGAATCTTCATCTGACATAAATCATTTTTATTTGGAGACCACTTGTGGTCTCATCATGGCCAGTCAAATTAGCTTCCTGTTTTGTTTTACAACAAGTAGTACTCTAAGTGCTCTGAAAATGCACCATAATAGGAAAACTCTGACGAAATAAGTGATTACTGTTTCAAAGGAATGCAAAGTTTATAGAAGCATAATTAGTCATCTGCTCTTAAACTAGAAAAATATGGTGGAGAAAAGATGTCTTTGGGGTTTTAAAAAGATATACTGAAATATGTTAAATGATGGAACATCATTAGAGTCTGCATTTATTTTGAGGATAAACAGAGCTGTTGCACAGTTGCCCACCTTTATGTCTGCTCTCTCTGTTTTCTGCCAAATGGGCTTTCTTCCTTGTGTACAGAAAAAACCCCAGCCCTATCCTGTTTATTGTTGAGTTGCAATATGCTGAAAATTATTACTTCAAATTTTGTACATTAAGTCTGTCTGCTGGCAAGAGGAAAACCCTCTCATATTATCTAATTATGGCTTCAAGCAACACTAATAAAGAAGTTGTGCAGGCTGGGGCCTGTTCTCTCCTCTCTGGAGGCGTCAACAGAAGAGTGTGTGGTTGTGGTCACACAGAAGTGGGGAGGGAGGCTGGGGCTGCCAGGCACAGCAGCATGCAGAGGGAAGGTTAGCTCTCGAGAGCACGAGAGTGGAGTCAAGTCCACAGGCTCAGTGTAGGAATGCAGCCTCAATTTGTGAGGCTGAGACCCCCCACCAATGCCTTCTTCCCCTACCACCCTGGTAGCCTCAGCTGGGATGTGTCTCAGAGGGGATGGAGCCCTGGAAGGCTTGGGAAGAAGATGTGCACAGCTGTGCCAGCACAACTGCAGCACGCGTCTACAACTCTATTCCTGGCAGGGGGCTGCAAGCCAGCATGAGCAGCAGCTGTCCAGCTTTGGGGAAGCAGTGTCTGGTTGTTGGAGAGACTCAGGTATGTGTTGTCTGGAATCAAAGGAGCTATCGATGTAAAACAAGGCAACCTCAGTGCAGACTCGTGCTAGATGAGCCAGGCTATGTACTCAGAGCAAGGACTGAGGCATGGCAATGGAGACCAGGGAACTTGCTGGCTTAGTATCAACTGCAATTGGCTGTAAAACCCACTGTGAAAGTCAAACATAAAAGTCACATCTCAGTTACAAGCTGCCGTTGCTTACCTGTTACAGAGTCCAAAGCTAACTAGTTTGGCACTAGCTGTGCTAATTTTGTAAAGACAGTTGAAGCCATAGCACAGGCATACACGTAGTCATTTAGAGTAGTGCAGAGTAGTATAGATACCAAAGAGAATCAGAAGAAACTCCACTGATAGCTGGCCTACATGAAGAAAAAAGAGACTCAAACTTAGATATGAGTTAATTGGGATTTTCTTCTACATCTCATTAACCTCTTGGATGGAGAATCCAGCAAAGCTGTGATTTATTTACCATAGATGCACTCAAAGGATACTGCATAACTTGGTGTTTTGGCACTGTGAAAGTTATTTGCAGTAATGAATTTTTAAAATTCTTTGGAGGAAAGTGCCCTTCCCCCACAAAATTAAAAAAAAAAAAATTAAAAGAAATTGCAGAGTAACATTCAAAGGCTCATTAAAAGCAACCAGGGAAAATAGATTACGGAGACTTCAAAGACTCACGGTACTGGTTAAGAATCAGCTCTCTTTTTCAAAGAAAATGTTATTAGCTAATCCTTGAAATTTGGGTTTTGGCAGATGACACAGTATTTCCTGCAGGTGCAGAAACTAGACAGTATTAAAAGAGTTTTGGTAGTGCACAAAAAAAACTTCCCAACTATACTTATGGTTCCCTTTGCTCAAGTCAGCTCTGGTGCATTCCCTGATCCCTCATACATGTACTGAAATGTAGTAGCATTTCAGAAGGCTCTAACCACATTAAACTATGTATCTTCTTTATTGAGAAAGCAAGTTTGTTAGATAATGGTTTTTTGGGTTTCTTTAGTAGGAAAAATAATGCCTTAATTATTACTGCTATCAGTAATATTAGAGGGAATAACAGAAAAGCCAATGCAATGAATATTGGAAATATTATCTACATAAAAGGTATGTGAATGAAACAGTATATAAATGCAAACAAACATCATTCCACTCCACATTCCTGCTTACACCAGTAAGGATATGCTTTGGCATATTGTCTCTTTTAAGATGTTCCTTACAAGGTCCTGTGTGTGTTTTTATCTGCCCTATCCATGGCTTATCCCAACTCCTCCATGAGTTAGTAGTCCCTGCTTATCAAAAGAGACAAGTCCAGCCAGATCTGTCTAAAGAACTTTGTTAGGCTGTGATCCTTTGTCTTTGATTTGAAAGTTGACTGTCTCCCAATGACAGCTTTCTCACTGAGACTTTCACCTAAAATTTGGCCCAGAAGATGCCCAAAGCTCTGTCTTACTATTTCCATGGCAACTAATAGCTTCAAGTCAAATAACTGAGCTTAAGATGCCCTTAGTAGGTAGCAACCTGAAAAGGAGCACCGGAATAAATAAGT
Source organism: Bombycilla garrulus (assembly GCA_013400315.1). Lineage (NCBI taxonomy): Eukaryota > Metazoa > Chordata > Aves > Passeriformes > Bombycillidae > Bombycilla > Bombycilla garrulus. The sequence continues at coordinate 158,683 of VXBU01007568.1, read as the reverse complement.
GACAATGGAGTAGTGGCAAAATATGCAAACTTATTCCCATTTTCTAGAAATCTAAAGAGGCTTTTTGCTGGTCTTAATTTTCAGATATAGTCTGAACAACATTGCTTATAAATTCAATTAAGACTTTCAGGTGAAATTTACACTACAACAAAAGTGAAGTTCACAACTTGTAGAAAAGAGGTGATGGGAGCTCATTAATTCTAGCATTAATGGTAGAGACCCATGTCTGTGTATATTAGGAGATAAAAATGTCAGAGGGACACAGTAAAGCTCACCACTTTACTGAGTGCTTTGCACATGTCTTGTTGAAAGTATTTTGAAGTGTTTTGAGGTCTTGGATATGTTATACAGGCACTTGCATTTGCTTGTAAGAGACAGCTACTCCTATAACTCACAAGTTCATTCTCTGACATGTATTTTGTCCCCGTACACAGTATCAGGTATACAGTGCTGACAACTAACATCAGAAAACTTGACACAGTTACAATTGTTTGAGCCATGTGTGTACGCACCACAAATCAGACACCAAGATATCACATTGAAAAGTTAAGCTTGTTCAAAAATGGATGTTCTCTGATTTGCTTCAGCACCTAGAGCAAATATATATTTTCCAATATGTATTTTTAATTAGAGGTCTCTGAACAGTCTGGGAAAGCTGGAACAGGCGATGACACTAAATAGGATTAATACAGCATTATTAAACAGGCGTCACAATATATGTGTCCAACCCTTCCCCCACCCCCAAAAAATCCAAATGCAGGCACAAAACCCACCTAGATCCATGTTTAAAATATTTCACAAGTGTTTCAATTTTCAAAAGCATTTCGTTGGACCTTATTTCTCTAGTTGTATTGACATATGTACAGATGTGTCAAAATGCCTGCTGAAATGTTTAATCCAATATAATACTGTTCAGAGAACAAAAGGGCTCAGGCGATATTAAATTTTTTTAGAAATGAGGTTTAAAATAACTTGGGTGCTATAGAATATTTATTGTGCAAATAAAAATAACCTAGAAGTTAGCAAGTGAAATAGATGTTTTTGGAAATAAAAAGCTTTGTCATGAGTACAAGGCATCTGAACATAGCTGTAAAAGTTGTTAAAGTTCTCATTTCTTTTGCAAAGATTTATTTTCCAGCAGATGACAGTAAATTTTGGGTGTACTGCAGGATTTCTCTCCCACCCCAAAACAGACTCCTCCCTGTGGGAAGAGGCCGTTTAGGGCAGGTAGGGGAAGGAGTAGGAAGAGAGGTTGCAAAAAAAGCACATTTTGGGGGATACTCTGACCATAAAATGAGTCTCCTGTACTGTAATTCTAAGAAAGGTATCTAGAACCCTTGTATGTGCTCTTTACTTAATGTCACAGTACATGTTCATCTTGCTAAGACCAGAATTGTGCTCTAAAATTGTCCTTATTTGCCCTTGGTTTATAGAGGCATAGTCTTCCTAGTTTGGACATCCCAGTGATAAACTCAGTATCAATAGTCAGGGGGAATGAATCTGGGTCCCAATATCTCCCTTTTAGAGGAGGATATGCTCACAATGTATCTCAACATTTTCTGTATTAGATTAGTGCTATCAGGGTTTAAAGTAAATTTTCTGGCGTTTCTGGCTCTTCACATCTAGAAGGCAGAGAAAAAATGACCTGTGGATGATGTTGAGTGAGGATGAGCTATGAGAAGGGAAACACGAAAAAAGGAGAGTGGCTACAGTAAATTATAAAAGCCACAGTGGTTTTAAAGTACTTTGGTGTCTTTACCCAGTCTAACTAGATAGGAACTTTAGCAGTAGGATAACCAGTTTAGAGGAGGTGGCACTGAATCATGTTGTATGACTTTTGGTGCATGGAATGTTTTTGAAGGAGGTGTAACATCCATTCATCACCCATTATGTTCAACCAGAGAGCCCTTCCCTTTTCATTCACTAGAACAACAGTAAGAACTACATCAAGACCCTTGCCCTGGCTTCCTGTATTGTTCTGGCTATGTATTTTATGTGGATTTCTCCATGGCTGCCACGGTGTCTGCTATCAATTTTAATTTCCAAATGATATGTGCCTATTGCTACTTTAATAAGAACATTTATTTAGTTAAGAATATTTACTATTTTACACATATCTTGCAGCACCTGTGGCTGTACAGGCAAATAAAAATGTTCTGAATATCTGAATAAGAACTGAGCGCACTCCCTCTGGTTCCTTGCAGTACAGCCCATGCAACCCACACTAGGCTCCCTTGTGTGCAGGGGCAATGATGTTGCAGGGAGGCTGTTGACTAGAGAATATGTCAGGATGCTGTTCAAATGTATGATATGGCACCCAGAATAATTAGGACTATGCTAATTTTGGAATCCCATGTAGTCTCCTCTTCAAAAAAAAAAAAGATCTTTGATAATCAAGAGGAAGGAGAAGTGTGAGGAAAATGGTATATTTTTTTCAACCTTGTTCCTACAACTTTACCTGCTTTTGTTACTATTTTAACATTTGTCACAATACTTAAATCTTACCAGAGGCAAAATGTCTCAACAATATTGTTTTCACTTCAAAACTAGACACAGAATTCCAGTCTTGTGAGTCTGCCTTGACAAGCAACACTAAGCATTGTAAAGTAAAATCGAATAGAAATGGCAATTCAGAAAAATCCATGTGCAGAACACATTAAAAATTCACTGCAACATCACTGATCAAGTATAAGGTCTTAGGTTACATGAAATGAGTTACTAAAGCACAAATTGTTCTTGAGAGCTACTTATCTTGCTCTCCATAATTAATTTAATACCTTAGATGAGGAGAACAAAGGTTAAGGCTTACTCTCCAGTGGGGATCACTGTTGAAGAACAGCTTCTAATTTTTCTTCTACAGAAGTTTAAACATACCCTAAAAACGGTAGACAAAATCCATACAGCTCATGCAAATGTATTGGAATTTGATTGGAGTAGTTCACATCCACTGTCGAAGTGAATCCTATGTAAAGGCAAAGTGTGTGAACTGTAGAAAGTAAGTTATCAGGTAATTATCAGATAATTAACACTATATGCATAACAAAGAAGTGAAACTAAAGACAGGAGGGTGAGTACAACTGTTAGATCTCAGTCAAAGCCTGGCCAGAATGCTGTGCTTTTGTACCAGCTGACTGACCAGCCCATTAACTCTGTTTTGGTAAATTTAGTGTAGGTCTGTATCCTCGCAAGCAGTACTTGAGTTCTGAATTTCATCCCTTTAAAGATATTTATTACTCTTCACTGTTGGAATTAGATTCCTTACTGAACTTGCTGTAGTGCTTCCATTCTAGACCAAGAACTCCCATAAAATGGAAAATACCCCTTTAGAGCAGCATCAGTGTTATTTGATATGTTGTTTCTCGACAGCATGATATTTATATTTGGCTGTATTCGCATGAAAAAGTTGTTGGTTTTCAGAAGAAAACTCTTGTTTTCAGAGGACAGTAACAGCAGGCCTCAGACCACAGGAGACAGATAGAGTTGCAGGCAGCCCTTATGTACTCTTAGAGGTATGGTTTTAATAGAATAGAATAACCACGTGATCTAAAAGTCAGATCTTTTGCTCCCAATAAGTGGGAGTGATGCCACTAGTTCTGTCACTTGTAGTGGCCAACATGCAGCTCAGAAATTTTCAGTCTGTAAAAAGGGGAGCAGGCAGCTCATCCTGCATCGGGAATGAAGGGAGGAGATATTTTAGTAGCAGCTCCAAACATAAAGATGTTAATCCCTGCCTAAAGGGCTTATAAACTTCAGCTTTTTACAGTTCGAGGAGCAGCTCCTGACACTGTTAATTGTCCCAAATAACTCTTCACTGGGAGTAGGTTAAAAGGTCTGTTGGAGGAAATACATTGTCAGTGCTTCAAATAGCCCTGTCAAAGTTAAACACAGTTGGAGACATCTGAAATGCAGACATGACATTTGCTACCTACTGCAAACGTTTTGTGTATTTTTCAACCATTAGTGTTTGTCAGGGTTGGCAACTTCATGGTAGACAAGGGAAACCAGAGAACAGGAGTAATGTATTTCATTTGTTCCTGAGCTGGGACTGAGCTCTGCTTCCTCACCATGCTGGTTCGGACATGTCCACACATGCAGCATGCCTCTGTCTGGTACCTGGAGATGAGACTCTTAGCCATAAGCATAAAAGAAATCAGGATTTCAAGAAAACCCTGAGAGATCTTTAAGAAATGTCATTACTCTGAGAAATTAACACTATAAAGAGTCATAATTAAACAGTTATTTTTAGAAACGGAATCTCTGTTTAAGAGGAAAATTGCTGGCAAAGATAATTCAAAAAGTATGTTCGTGTAGCTGTAAGCTTCACTCTTTGTTTAATGCTTGCAATCTCAGCATCTTTGCAACTGCAAAATACCAGTTCTTTCACTTCTGTGCATACCCATGTCCTTTCATGTCATTGAACCTTCTTTCTCCCTTGCATCTGACACACTGAAGTGTGTCAGCCAATGTGGCTAACCTGTGGTTAACACTTCCTACAATAGGGAAGATTATTTGTAGCATTAAGTATTTCATCTAGAGAACTTGCAGGTGGTGTAAGGAGATGTATATGGAAAAGACAAAAGAACATGCTTCTTCTCAGCTGAACAGATGTAAACCTGTGACTTCATGATGTGCTTCTGTTGCACTTTATTATAAAATGAAAGTTGGGCATTTAGTTCTGCTCCAATTTTAGCATCATTTCCACAGATAACACAGAGCACTTCACAGACTTTTTGAGAACATTTTTTTCCTCATAATGTTTATGGAAAAAGAAATTTGTCATGCTATCTTGCAAAAGGCGGTTGCTTTGTTGACCAGATGCCAAAATGAAATTCAGGCATGGATGGCCAGAAATAAGATTTACTTTAATCCTACTAATCCCGAGCTGTTGATTGGTACAAGGCACCATTATAGCTGGGTAAGCTTCCTGGGCTTATCGTCTGATTCTCTTTGGAGAGTCATGAGATCACTTTGGATTCTCAATCTTTCCCTTGTAAAGGGCAATGTTCCTGTCTCATGTTCCATTTTCTGCTATAAACAATAATGAGCAGAAGAAATCATGTACTTAGGCCAGAAAATGCAGAAAACTCAGGGCAGGTGTTGCATTGAGCCTGTGATGAGTGATATGCTTTACCACTGAGAGTGGAATAAGAAGATGTGGGCTGTCCTTGAGGAGATTAGTAGCCTGTCCATGTTATAGGGCCTTCTTGTGCTCACTCAGTGAAGCCTCAGAACATCTTCAGAAGCTGAAACTACTTACAGAATCACCAAATCATTTAGGTTGGAAAATACCTATAAATCATTAATTCTGATTGCTATCCCAACACTGCCAAGCCCACCATTAAACCACATTTCCTAGTGCCACCTCTACATGTCTTCTAAATAGCTGAAGGTGTGGTGACTCCACCACTTCTCTGGGCAGTCCATTATAATGCTTGACAACCCTTTTATTGAGGAATTTTTTCCCAATATCCAACCTAAACCTTCCCTGGTACAACTTGATGCCATTTCTTCTTGACCAACACTCATAGGTCCTTTTCCATTGGGCACTTTTCAGACACTCTTCGCCAAGCCTGTAGAGTCACATGAGGTTGTTGTGACTCAAGTGCAGGACATGGCATTTCACGTGTTTGAACCTCATACAATTGGTCTCATCCCATCAATCCAACCTGTCCAGATCCCCCTGCAGAACCCTCCTACCCTCCAGCAGAGCAACACACATGACCAACTTGTTGTCATCTGCAAACTGACTGAGAGTGCCATTGACCCCAACCATCAGTAAGGATATTAAACAGAACTGGCCCCAGTACTGAGCCCTGGGGGCCACCACTAGTGCCCAGCCACCAGCTGCATGTCATTCAATTCACCATCTCTCTCTGCACCCAGCCATTCAGCCCCTTTTTTACCTTTCATCCAAACCCAGAGCAGCCAGTTTCTACAGCAGAATGCTGTGGGAAATGG
>VXBU01007568.1:118559-151358 GCA_013400315.1 Bombycilla garrulus | reverse complement strand
ATAAATCATTAATTCTGATTGCTATCCCAACACTGCCAAGCCCACCATTAAACCACATTTCCTAGTGCCACCTCTACATGTCTTCTAAATAGCTGAAGGTGTGGTGACTCCACCACTTCTCTGGGCAGTCCATTATAATGCTTGACAACCCTTTTATTGAGGAATTTTTTCCCAATATCCAACCTAAACCTTCCCTGGTACAACTTGATGCCATTTCTTCTTGACCAACACTCATAGGTCCTTTTCCATTGGGCACTTTTCAGACACTCTTCGCCAAGCCTGTAGAGTCACATGAGGTTGTTGTGACTCAAGTGCAGGACATGGCATTTCACGTGTTTGAACCTCATACAATTGGTCTCATCCCATCAATCCAACCTGTCCAGATCCCCCTGCAGAACCCTCCTACCCTCCAGCAGAGCAACACACATGACCAACTTGTTGTCATCTGCAAACTGACTGAGAGTGCCATTGACCCCAACCATCAGTAAGGATATTAAACAGAACTGGCCCCAGTACTGAGCCCTGGGGGCCACCACTAGTGCCCAGCCACCAGCTGCATGTCATTCAATTCACCATCTCTCTCTGCACCCAGCCATTCAGCCCCTTTTTTACCTTTCATCCAAACCCAGAGCAGCCAGTTTCTGCAGCAGAATGCTGTGGGAAATGGTGTCAATGCTGTCAGGTAGATGATAGCCAAAGCCTTTCCCTCATGCACTAAGCAGATCACCCTGCCATAGGGGGAGGTTGGTCAAGCAAGACCTGGCTTTCCTACATGTGTGTTGGCTGGGCCCCAGTCCCTTGGTTGTCCTGTATGTGCCACCTGATGGCACTGAAGGTGATCTGCTCCATTACCTCTCCTGCACTGATGTCAGACTGACAGGCCTCTAGTTCCCTGGATCCTCTCTTCTGGCCCTTCTTGAAATGGGCCGACTTCTGTAAGGAAGGTTTAGCTTTTCTTTGCTAATGGGAAGAAAGGGAGAAACAGAACTACCAAACCACTTTCAGCTGGATTTGAGGACCACCAGAGATCTGATGGGATCATATTGATGTTTCTTTCCATCTGGAAGTAGCCAATAGCCTTTCACGGGTTTGTGAATTATGAGGAAGAAAGCCACTCCAGGCATGAAGTACTGACCCAGTCCCATTAGCAGCTATACCCAAACCCTGAATGTTCACACTACCTGGCTGAAGAATGAATAAGGCCTTTAGAGTAAGGTTGTCTCTTGTCAAAAGTCTGCTTTGTTTACTTTTTTAAAATATACTGATTGTGTTATGTGTTACAACTTGACAGACCTGCCTTGGAGTAACAGACCATATTTGGTGTGCCTTATACCTCACTGGAATATTATCTGTAAATCTACTGTCTGTATTCAAGATCCTCTGGAAAAATTCTGCCCCTGAAGCTTATCTTGTTGTAGGGTAGTTAGAAGGACACAGATTCCAGTACATCTGATGTACCTTATGTTGCAATATTATCAAGTTAACACCATCACATCAACAAAACAATTGGAGTTAAATTAAAAGATACATATTCAGTTCTAGGCTTAACTTTATCTAAGGACTTGAAGATAAAACTTGAAAGGACAGTAGATAAGTAACAAAAAGTTTCTGACTCATAGTTTCACCTAATAAGAAAAGGTGAAAGTTTTAGAGGTGAAAACAGCTGAGTTATGTTGATTTTTCCTTTAAGGTGTCTTTGAGGATCTGTACCTCAGAACATTTTTTGAAACTGTGACTGTCTTTTTCAGGGTGTTCATGTTATTCCTAAAATGGAGCCTGCTATTTCTGAGGTTTATAGGTGCTATGGCAATACAGGCAATGGCTGTTAGTAAACAGCATAACCTCCCACGCACAATATCTGTATAAGGCAGATGATTGAGAACACTTCTTATGATCCCTTTTAGCAGTGGATGCAATTAATTTGTTAACATTTCCCTACAGTTTCACAAAGAAGCTGAGCAACATGGAAATATAAACTGGATAATAAATGTACATCGTTGATTCATCTCAGCACTAAGTAGTTATTCATCATTTGTACTGAACATCTTCAAACATACTGAAGGGGAGTCTCCTCTTCTGCCAGTGTGCAATGCATTCTTGAGACCATGAAGTCCTTCCAAACATAATAAAACTTGCCATGCCGCTGTTGTTACGGTAGAAGTTAAGAACTGCATAACTGAGGTCAGTTGCTGTACTGATGAGATGTGTCACACTGATCAACATCTCCAGTTACACGTCTGCAGCCTACCAACTCTTTACACTTTCCTGAGGAATTTCTAAGAGTTACTGGTTTACAGAAGCACAGTTTGCAAATAATGTAATGAATGTATGATTTGCAAAACTAGCAGCTCAGGGAGTGAAAACTGACTTGGGGTCTTCTCTCAAATCCTTCTCCCAGAGGTAGGATGTGAGGCAAAAAAAAACCTTTGGAAAGTGCTACCTGAGAGAAATGTCAAATAGAAGGAAATATGTGAGAAGCAGTAGATCCAAGTTACCCCCGGGTTTAGGATGCAGCAGGAAGTAAAAATGCTTGCATCTGTGAGAAGCTGCTTGAGGGGAGCAAAAGGAAGTGGCATCCTGTACAATATATCTCATCTCTCCCAAATGTGGTACATAGGCATGACTTGTAGGCCTGACTTTGTGCTGCTGAAGTCAGTGGAAATCTCTGCCCTGGCAAGTGCATAGTTGATTCCAGTGGTAGGAACTGGACAGTGTTGAAAAGAGCCTTTTAGCTGCTATTATTAATACAGCAACAACAATTTTCAGTGTTAAGTGTCTGTCTTAGACTGAAGGAGAATTTCTGAAAACCCTTTTGCAAAAGTAAGTGTGCTTGCAAGGAATTATTACAGTGAGGTCAGGGGATTTCTCCAGTAAGTTGACTGAACTTCTCCTAAAAGTTCTGTCCTAGTAATTTTAGTGGTGATCTCATTCTCCAGTCAGATAATGGGCATTTCTCCATCTGTTCCTATCAAGAAATGGGCAGCTCAGAGATGCCTCTGACTGTCCTAGTTTCTTGATTTCTGATTACATACAGCTTATGGTTCTGACAGTTCACATAAATAGTCTTATTTAATGCAGACCTGATGATCTCTTAATGCTTTTCTAGGCTAAGGTTTCAAAAGAGTTTTCTCTTTTATTTAGTTTATGGCAGCACTGTATTTCACAGATGGTTTTAATGTATTCTTGGAGACTACATGGAATCAGTACTTGAGTTACAAGGTATGTATATCAGATGGAGACATAGCCACCATTCCTTGGCAAACTGTTAGATCAAATGAGCTGAATCTCCTCTACTTTATTGCCTAATTAATTCTTGAATGATTGCTGAATTGCTGGAGTGGGAAACCTTCCAACTTTGGTCACAGTCTGTATTGGGTTATGTCAGAAAGGATTGGAAAGTGAGGGTTTTCTTTAATCTGGGTTCACAGAGGGAAACTTCTAGGTAGGTGGGCAGGGATTGCTTTTGCCTGCTTTTACAGCTGAATAGCAAGAGGAAGCAGCTCTTCAGCCAAGGGTCAAAATCTCCAGGGAGGAGCAGATCCTACTGGGGAACAGGACCATGAAAGTGCTCACACTTTTCAGTTGCCAGCTTGCTGATAAACAGGATGGGCTTGGTTTTCTGCATAAAAGTCTTTCTTGGATGGCTAGATCTTTTGTGAGTTTTGCAGGCACTTCCAGCAGTGGGACAGCAGATTAGTTGGAGAGGTAAGTTATGGGCTGCTGAAAGCGGAGTCACGGCACAGAAAAAATTTTCTGAGAACTGACCCTGAGGACTTAAAGAAGCAATTACTTAGGAAGAACATTGTTTCTGGCAGGGTGATGTTAGGCACAGAATTGTCAATGAAAAGCTTCTTATTTTTCTGGAGCAGAAGTTTCCTGTTTCTGTGGCTTTATCCTGGTTTTGAGCAGAGGAAGACCCTGACACCCGGCAACATACCAGGCTTACACTCCCTCCAGGAAAATACAAACAATTTATTCCACAGCCGTGGGCTTCAGGAGCACTGGACACACATACTGCCTCAGGTACAGGAGAGAAAAGTCCTTAGCTCCTTTGGGTATCTCTGCACAGAGCTGCCCTATGTCTGCTAGCTGCATCTTGGACATCCCAGCGGGAAAGAAATGAGAGAAATACGCAAAATCTTGTACCCTACCACTCACCCATCTCAGTGTTGCCTCCAACAGTGACTGATTAGAAATACAAGTCAGAAAAAACATACAAACCTACTCTCCTTTTATACTTCCAGCATCCACAGTTCAAGTATTTAGGATGCCAGAGGGTACTTCCCAGTCTCCTGCTCTTGACATTTGTATATATAACTGCTGTCAATGAATTTACCCAGTTTGTCTAAAGCAATTGGGTAAAAATGTAGTTGGCAAGGATACTGGTTTATAAGATACTGTGGGTGTTGTGGCTGTGCTTATTCCTCAAATGAAGAATGCAGCTGAAATCTTATGAATGAATGACACTGCTTCCACTTACTGTGTAAGCTCAGGCCAGATCTCACTGTGGGTGTAACTGAGGTCAGTGACACTTTGCATTTGTTTTAATGAATGGGACAAAATGGCCAAAGGCTAATAGAAAATTCTAGATATGAAACTTAGCGTCTGTTTTATATTTGGATGGCAAGCAATCAGTTTTGAACTGCTACCTTGGCTGGGCATTAGGGAGCTCTTAGTTTCCAGAAGATTGAAGCTCCTAGATAGAGGTCAACCAGAGGTGTAGGAGCTCTGCACTGCAGTGAACACCAGCAGTGGATCCAAGGCAAATTCCTGTGACAGTACTCAGGCAGACTTTGTTTTTCTAAAGGTTTGTAACATTTGTCGGGCTTTTTCCCCCATATGATTTCTCTTCGAGTATCACCATCCTTTTTCCTGGCATTTGGCTCATGTTCTCATAGAGTCATAGAATCACAGAATATCCTGAGTTGGAAGGGACCCACAAGGATTACTGAGTGCAGTTCCTGACCCAGAACTTCTATGCTACGCAGTCCCCTGAGGATTTGATGGTGACCTCCTCAGATTTAATGTGAAGATTCTCTGCAATTGAAGAATTCCGCCTGGAAGACTTGGTGCTCAGATGGTGTGCAAGCAATGCCTTCCTTCCCAGTGCCTTGGCTTACATCTGCAGTAGCTCCCTGGGAGCAGTTTTCCCTGGAAAGCTGTCTCTGATGGGCCATGAGAGCAAGAAAACTTTTGCAGCTAATAAAATTTCTGCAACAAGACCCACTGTCTTTTTTGGAGTGAAAGCCTTCATAAAAAACATGGAATGTAACTACTCATGCTAGCTGAGTTAGACCCTAAAAGAATAAGTGAAAAAGATAACACAGAACAGCAGCACCTCATGCTGTCTATCACTGCTGCAACAACAAACATCTCCTTTACATTTTCACTGCTCTTATCATTATTGGACTTCCACAGAGTGGGAAAAGCAATTGAGAAGAAAAACCTGTTTCTAAATAAATGTCTGTTGGCCACATAAGGGCTTATACCTCCACTGGTCACATTACCCAGGGATCACAAATCAAAAAACTGTGGAAGACACTCCTATTTAAACTGCATTAAACTTGTACAAAACCAGACCTGTTCCAAAAGTCTCTCTTGTCATTCAGTGGTAGTTACAGAGGGGGAAGACTGTCTAAGTGATACGCTTCTATCTTGGTCTCACCAAGGACTGGAGAGAGGAGGAGACTGAGCTCCCAGTGTGACAGGGAGCACACAGGAAGGTAGGTGCCCTCCAAAGTATTTTTGCCTGCAAGAGTGTTGTCTATAGGAGCTCATGGTAAAAGCATGAACAGAAATGTGCTTGTTTTTTTCACTGGCCTCATGAGAGAACTGCATTGTACGCTGGATCTAACACTGGAGATGCCCATTTCCCTGCAGTGTTTAATGTGTAAAAATGAAGGGGGTTGACTTGTTCTTGTTGAAATACTGACTCATCAAAATTTGCAAAAGACTGACGCTTCTTGCATTTTTAGTGCACTTTTGAAGTCTTTGGCCAGAACTATTGCAGACAAGGACAACATTAAATTCACTCTACAAAATCACCTGTTTCTTTTCTTACCACATATGTAGGAAAGTCTTAGGGAAACACCATGCCTCTTCAAAGAGAAATTAAATGAACGTAAGAATATTCATATGAATAATGTAAATCATATTTCTTTACAGGACTGCTTTTCATACTGATTTAATTTTTCCATATTCCCAGAACATTCAATACTTTCTTTTTTTTGTTTGTTTTTTCACTGCAAGATATTATTTACACTATCGACTTAGTTATGGATGTTTTATCCTTAGAGCAAGTCAGAACCAGTGCCCAGAAGGTGAGGAAGAAGCGGCCAGAGATGGTGGCTGAGAGCTGCAAAATGAGGCGGCACTAATGGACCCATCTGAGTGCAAGGAGCCCTGCTCTGCTGTGGTGCCCCCACATTGTCTGCAGAAAAGCAGGGTGGAGGGAGGCAGGCGTGTTGTGTTGTGGCAGATTAAAGAGGCAGGGGCTGCGGACCTCGCTGAAGAACCATGCCTGTTGCTCCTGCAAGAAACTCAAGACACCCCTCATGCTGCACAGCTATGGGCACTGGCACAGCTGGTCTCATGCCAGCAGCACTGGTGGAGGTGCCCAGGGTTTCTTGCCTGCCCCGTAAGCCCAGTCAGCTGTGGTTTGTGTTGTGATGAGCCTCCTTGGACAGAACCACATGAGAGTGCTGTAAGTGAGCTGGCCCACAAGGAATGCTTTCATTTGGGGAGCATTTATTTGTTTTGGTTGCTCTGTCATATGTCTGTGGCACTGTAGCATTCATCAATAGATACAGATCAGTGTTTGTAGGCTCAGCACCTTTCTTGCATCTGATTTTTTTCCAAACAAATGCACAGATCTGCCTGATAAGTCTGAAGCCTACAAACTTCCTTTTTTCTGCTCCAGTCTGTAATATATGTCTGCTGCTGATTAGTCTGCTAATTAGCAAGGATTGACCAAAAAAAAAAAGAAAAAAAAAGAGCTTTTAATTCAAAGACGTATCCCCCAGGCACATAATTGAGGGATCACCATCTCCTAAGAGAAGCTGCTTGCCCTGCAATACATGTATTTATATTTCACATTGCGTGCCAGATCCCACACTTTCTTTCGGAAGAGTTAAATACAGCAGAAAATTATGCTTAATATTTTAATAACCTTTAATTGTGAACTCCTAGCCTCACTGCCCTGTAAAGGAAGAGACCCAGGAAAAAATACTTATTGGAGAAACTTTAATTAGCTGTGCATCTTGCTCAAAATTATTGCAGACTTTCAGCACTTTCATGAAGATGGGCTTGGTTCCTCAGGCTTGTTCGTACAGAACAACCTGGAGTTAAAAAACTCCACCAGATGCAAACCCAGCAGCATCTTTTCTACCAGACACAACCCCTCAGTTTCACCACAGCCTTCCTTGCAGAGTCATTGTGGCTATCAGATGTGAGAGCTTTGTTTTGTTCGCAACTACATTTCCCACATTAATGAGCAGCCTGAAGAATTAAAATTCAAGCGAGAGGACCATCATAGCACCTTCAGTGCTCTGAAGGCACACACTCAGTGCCCTCTCTAGCTCAAGGTGCTCTCCCTGCTTGAGACAGAAAAGATGCAAATACGGTTCCCATTAGCGGGGTACTCCTGGAGGACCACACAAGCACATTCCTCTCCAAAAGCGGCCTCCAGCCTTTCACTGTGTCAGCACAAAGAGTAATTCACATGCATATGAATGCACTTGGCTAATCATAGTGTAGGGATAATTCTCTGCAGTACTAGGCAGTTAACACTGCAGGGATGTTAAGGTCTACTTATATGTAAGAAGGGGGATGGAAGGTTGTTATGCAACGGGCAAACAGGCAGTTTCAGACCTACTGGTATATTGTGCATAGACATTGAGTCAAAATCTATATGTAACTTAGTGCAGTCCTGATTAAAACCAAAACCAGCTGTTGCTGGTGATGTTCAATTTAAACTCTATCCCCTTATCTTTGTCAAAAACTAATGTCTTTGCATGAGGATCTCCATCATACTGATAGCTGAAGCTGCCTGGCTTGCTGCATTGTTACTAAGCCCGGTCCTATGCACCATGCTCACTGTCTCACTTTCAGGAGTTCTGAGCAGCTCTATATCTCATAGACAGCAAGGGATTAGCAAGTACTTAGTATCCCTGAATATCATGACAGCTTTGTCTGGGGTTGAGGCTTTTCTGAAATCTGCGAGTGAGAGAGAAACACGGAGCCTTTTGAGTAGAAAGAAACTAATACATACCTGAAAGCAAAATGTCCATTCCTCTATTTTTTAAAATATCAAGTACATTTCAAAACTGGAGAATAATTATAAAAGAAAAGTAGGACCACATCCTTGAATTAGGTGTCAAGAAGGTGGAGAAAGCAATTCACACCACTGGGGATACAAGAGACAGGAAAACTCAGAAATATGAGCAACTCAACAGCAAGAGAAATTCAAGCAGTCACAAGCTCTGAGGCTATTTTCCAAAGCTCAGGAGTCACGGTAAAAAATGATGAGGTTTTAAAAGAATATAAACTTCTATTCCAGTTTCTAAGCATGGAGAAGATACACCAATCTGCTTTTTTCCAAAGCTATTTTTTGCTCTGCTGTCACCACAACTAGAAGCTTAATTCATACAAGCCAAGTTTGAATTCATTGAACAATTAGCCAGCTTTCTAAGAAACAGCAAATATTAATAGACTCGTGAGAAAGTCTTATGAACTGGCAAAGCTGAATTAGGAACCCCTGGTGCCAGAGCAAACCCAAGCAGAGACAACAAGAACTGCTGACTGAAGCCAGGGCAAATCTCCCTATAAATCCTGTGTGAGCCAGTGATTCTCTGCGTGACCTTTGGCAAATCGTTTGGTCTTGGTTTGTTCCTCTGTCTACTGAGCTGGAAAACTGGGTTAAAAAAAAAATAAAAATGCAGGAACCGACTGACAACCAGATGCTGAGCATGAGCTAAGTCTTTCCAGGTAAATAAATTATTTAAAAATAATGATGATAACAAAATGTTAAGTATATCTCATGTTTTACTCTATGTATTTACTACTGGACCCAAGCCCATTTCCCCCAGAGGATGTACATGGCCACAGCTGAGAGTAGGGATATGGTGCCAAATCAATAGGGAGAGCCATCAATCCTTGCAGGGTATCTTGGACTGCCAAAGACAACAATGTGATAACAGCAAATCCCACCCAGATTTCCAACCCAGCTCATGGCTGAGGCCAAGGCCAAGGGCAAATGGTTTTCTTCTATGCAGAAGGGGACAAGGAAACTACTGGGAGCCCCAAGAAAGCCCTTGAGTTGGTCTCTGTGGAGCTGGGGAAACCCCAAAGGGACAAGGTCTCCCATTGGGTTGGTTTGGTTCCCAGGAAGTGTTTCTGTAGTTTCTGCCAAAAGACAGGCTCCTTTTCTTAAATCCCAACCCCCATCTTCAAAATAAATCAGGCTTAATAACCTTTCAGAGATACACTGCAGAAACCATTTGCAGGAGCTAGTTTTGTGGAGAGACTTGGGACAAATTACAGAAGCAAGGGGAAAAGGCTGTTGGATTGGGGTTTGGGGTTAGGTTTGTGGTTTGGTTTGTTTGGGCTTTTTTTTTTTTTTTAAGCTTTGATTTATTGCCAAAGTTCACTCTACTAGCGTTTATTTACTGCTGTTGGCAGGCTGAGCATACACGCTGCCTAACAGATTTATCTGTTAGACTGCTGGGTGGTCACCATTCTTGTGTCTAATATTCATTGTAAAGACTCCTAGGGCAACTGGTATTGGGAAGTTTAGGCCATTTAAGTGAAATAATACTGCATTTTTCTCTATGGCCGCATCCATCTGCAGTAGGGAAGTCAGGAACTGTAGCCGACCAGTGGCGCAGCTCTTCAAGCCAGGGGAGGGGCGGTGGCTATCTCAGCAGAAACAAGGCTTGTGTATCTTATCAGCTCATTCTCCAGTCCCAGCAAGGCAACACAGCACTGAAAACACTGAAACTTGCCTTGCTGCTCCCTTTGTTC
Source organism: Bombycilla garrulus (assembly GCA_013400315.1). Taxonomy (NCBI): domain Eukaryota; kingdom Metazoa; phylum Chordata; class Aves; order Passeriformes; family Bombycillidae; genus Bombycilla; species Bombycilla garrulus. The sequence goes on along the minus strand of VXBU01007568.1, from coordinate 141,338 downwards.
CTATGGGAAAGCCACACTATGGGCTATACATTTTCCACTCTCATAGATTTCCAGACCTACTGGCTCAATTTAGCCACCAGTGAACATGAAATAAGTTGCTGGCTTGGAAACTCATGTCTGAGTCCTCGAAAAGATCTAATTATCTTTTGACACCTAAATGCTATTGATTTCTCTTCATTTGATTTGGATGTCAGTGCAAAAATCCCTTTTGGGACCTCTGAGTAAAGCCAATGATCAATGAGAAAAATACAGTTAACTCTAATTGCTATGGTCTGAACTGAGCTTTTCTTATTGTCCTGCCACGGTGGTGAGTTCAGGAAATGTTCACAGAAAGCATTGAGTTGGCACTAATCCATCACATGTCTCCGTTTGGGTATCAGAGGTCAGCGATTTGGGCTGGAGGGAGATTGCTGGCTTCCACCCCTTAGGGCCAGACAGCGATCACCAACAGCAGTGATGTGGAAGCACAAGACATTCAGTGCTGATGACTTCTCTTATTTGAGCCATGAACCACACCTGCTAAGCCAAGAGGAACTACTTTCATAGAGGTAACTCCACTGGCTTCACAACCTTGTATGACCTTTACAGCCATAGCTGCACACAGGAGCTATTAGGGATGCCGTGTGTGCTCACACCCGTGCTGCCTGAGGTGTTTCACCAGTGAAGAGGGGTTAATGGGAGTCCCATTCCCTGGCAGCACCGGTAATTACTGTGTTTACAGTTCTTAAAGTGAGGGGAAAACTCCATGGTAGAAAATATTTTTAGACTGATAGTTTTTATGGGTGTGCCCTGAGTAAAAGTGAACTTGCCAATTCAAATATCAGTTTTACTAAAGGACTTTGCCAGTTTGGGAACATAGGGTGCCACTTCTCTGGGGTGTAGAGATTGCTATCTGGGTTTTTTTTTCTTTTTATGCTTCAGTGACCTTTTTTTTTTTTTTTGCATTAGCATTAGCTTCTCATTTCCTTACAACTGAGTGGGCAATAACAAGACCTTAGACACACAGGCTCTGCTGCTAAACTCACAGGAATATAGAGCAAGCAGAAGCTCCACAGTAGATCGACCAGACTTCAGGCAGCAAATAACCCCCTTCTGGCTTTCTGATGTTCCAGCTACAGTATGAAAAGGTCAAGTGCCAGCTAAAAGCTGCAGAAATGTCCCCTTCCACTTTTTGTTCCAGGTCTAACCCTGTGTTACACAGTGCTTGCACAGCAGCCCATCAAGGAGGGAGAGTGGCTGGCTTGCATCCAGTGGCTCCCAAATCAACCAGCACTTGGGCAACCTAGGCTCCCCAGGACCTGTGAGTTCTGATGTGTGACTGAGAGGAAGGAGTTTCCCACCCTTGATCAAGCTGGTGGAAAGTTATTAACAAGCAGTCCAGCATTGGTCTTTCCTATTATTTTTCCATAATTCCCCTTTCCAGGGACTTCTCCAGGTTGCTTTGCTCCTGCTCCCCTATATGAGCCATATCTCTGCAAATTTGCCTCTCTTCTTCAGTGGTTTCATCGCACAACCCTTTCAAAGGAGAAGAGATCTTCCCCACTGGTTTCTTCTTCTTCCATCATGAAGCCACACTTGCCACCTCGGAGCAGGTTTGGCAGACTAGCCCTTGTCCTCTGCAGCTGCTAAGCCAACACCAGGGTGATAACAGGAAGGTTATCATGCATGCACACACCTTTTTATTTCCAAATCCCAAAAAAATTTACTAAGTTTCCAGGAAGTCCTCCATCAAAGGCACAACATGGGCAGGAGGTGGGAAGGAAGGAAAAAGCTGAAATAAATTGTCTTAAACCAGCTCTAGACCTCTACTTTTTTTCAGGCTGGAACAGTCCTGGATTACAAGAGCATTTGAAGGTACTTGAGAAAGAAAGTGAGGTGACACCTTTGGCGGGCAGATACATGTACTCAGTGTCTTTTGACTTGTTGGTCCATGAAAGGATCTGCCTCATCCATTCCAGAGTCCCTGGAAGCAAATCTTTGCTCTCACTCTTACAAACTAATCATGCAAATGTTCTGCTGTGGGACAAGATTATAAGTGCTGCTTCTTAGAGGTTGGAAAGGCTTGCTAAGCCCAGTGAAAAGGTGCCTTCCAAACAAATTATTCTGTGAATCTATGAAAACCTTGAGAGCTCATCCCCAGTTATGATATGTTAATTAATGGCCATAAACTAGCTGGCTCCAGGCTTCCAGAGAAGTATGTCCAAGAGCATCCTGGGACAAACTCTTTCTTGCCACATAACCATGATCACCCCCTTGCACTCCTCTTTCCCACAGGTGGCTCAGTCCAGAAAATGGGCTGACAAAGGTTACTTTGTTCTCTCTGATGATCGATCTCATGCAATCGAACCCGTAAGTCCTCTTATCCTTTGGCAACTTTGGACATAAAGGTTCAAATGCCTGTACCATGTCAGGGACAGAGAGAATAATCAATGGAAGAAATTGAAAAAAGCTTACAGAATGCTCTAGACATTAATTTTCTTCCTCTCTTAATTAAAAAATCACATTATTTGATAAATTATTTCATGGTTGCATCTTGCATTCATTTTAGTGGAAGTTTTGAATGAATGAGAGTTGTAGTAGCTCATTCATGATAACCATTGACTGTATAACAACATTAGTGCCAGAAAAGATGATACTTCAATGGCAAAGTTACCAGTTTTCAACAGAAAATGAAGTCTTTTTTCTAAAGTGCATTTGTAAACTCAATGCATGGTTAAATTTCACTCTCTGCCTTTGAGCACAGTGTTTAGTCATAAAAGCAGACCAGAAAGTGGGGAATAGAAAACACAGCTTTGCAACAACTCAACTCCATTTTCTTTTTCTTCTATTTCTTCAGTAAAAGGCATAGATATTTTTCACAAGCAGAAAGCTGCTGTTGCCATTTTTTTTAACAGAAAGGCCTTCTTGCCTCCCTCAGCAAAACTGGAGCATTCTTGTCTGTAAAAATGTCACATCTTCACCTGGGGCAAATTCATGGAAATTTACAAAGATTTACAACAAGAAGCAAAGTTTTAATTTTCATGAATATGCCCCAGGTGAAAAAGTGACATTTTTACAGAGAGGAATGTACCATTCTCCTCAGCAAAAGAGTATTTTCCTGAAGAAATAGCAGTTCGATTTTAAAAGCTGCCTTTCATTACATTTTTTAGATCTACAAAGGAAAGTTTAATGCACCCATAAACTCCTCTCTTTTCCCATTTTGCCACAAACTGGATCTTCTCAGTTAGAGAGACAGCATGATTTTTATTGTCATTATATTTAGGATTATTAATCATGGATCAAGAGGCCGTCATGCCAGGCACTGTGTAAAGAGAGAACATAAGGCTGGTTCTTGCTTCAGAGAGCTGAGCCCCCATGGCAAGAGGCAGCAGCATGGGGAGCGTATGGAAACGAGACCACAGATTATCAGCAGAAAAGGTTTAGAAGCTGATGTACCACAACCACTTTGCCTCGTGCTGGGAGAATGGAGTCACCACCTATCAAATCACAAAACCTTTGAATTCGAGCTGAGGATTAAGGACAGACTTTGAAGGATCTTGCTCGTCTGCAGCAGTCAGAAAAAGATGAGGCGCAATGCCACTAATGCGAAACTCTCCATTTGTCCTGCTGTCGCTCAGAGAGCAGGTTGCTTATATATGAAGACAGGACTGATATAAAACACCAGAAGAGAGCACAGAAAGCAGAGAAAGATTTAGGGGTAACTGTGGCATGAGAAACCAATGTTCTGCTACTGCAGAAGCTGAAAGCATTGTACTGGGGTACAGCATCAGGATCACCACTTATAAACTGTCTGACAAACCTCTTGTCAATTTAGTGCTGCCAAGGCCCTGGCTAGGGTATTTTGTTCAGTTCTAAGCACATTTTCATTTTTTTTTAAGGGGACGAAAAAAAAGTATGTCCCAAGTACAGTTCTTCAAAGTAGCAAAATCATTTAGGGATTTAGAAAATACAATGTATGAAGTAAGACTGAAGGAAATTATGTTGTTTAATCTAGAAAATACTAAAGATAGATAATAAGCATCTTTAAATGCACCCAAGTTATCTGCAAATATGGGGGAATAATTTTGATGAGAGGATGGGAAATAATGGACACTGATAAATGCAATAGAGATTCAGGATGAACATGAAAAAAATTCTAATAGTAAGGATGATTAAGCACCAGATAGATTGGCTGAGGAAACTGTTAGACGTCTATCATTTTTGTTTGTTTTTGAATAAGAGCTTAGGCAAACATCTGTTGTGAACAGCCTAGGAGCAAGCTGATCCTGCTATTGGGCAGAGAAGGAATCAGATCTGTGGTAAACCATCAAGGTGCTCAGAACTACACCAGCTGCCCAGTTGGAACTGCATTTGCCTGAGGAGTACAAAAACCCCAACGAGACTGAGTGGAGACACATGTGAGAAACTGAAATGTGCTGGGCAGGAACATCTCTCACAACCCTTTCAAAAGTAGTCAGAAAATCTATGGCATATAGAGTGTAATATTTTTTGTGACATGTCTTCGAGCTAGGGGTCTTCATTGTCTATGTGTGCTTGAGTACTTTGAAGTTTTATGCAGCTTTTTGAGAAGGTGACAGACGCCAGCCCTCTGGAAGATGAAGAAAAAGCTCTCAGACTTTTTAAAAGCTTGCTCCTCAGTAATTCATGTCCTCCACTAATTCAAGGGCACCTCTGCTCCACAGTCTTTTTCAGACCAGTTTGGGAAAGACTTAATCAGCATTCATAAAAAGAGATGATTGCTCTTAGGGAGTGTAGAGAAATGGGAAGCAGGAAACGTGGTTACACTGATGAGAAGTACAACAAGTGAGGCTTGAGTACAGCACTTAATCAAACCACAAATGCACACAAAAAAGGGATTCTGGAGACATGCAGAAAAGCCAGCAACTTTTGCTCTCCCAAAATTTGTTCTGTGGTTTGGAGATTTGGGTCAGACCACACAGGTCAGAGGGAGTTGCAATGACAAGGGTGGGAAGCAGAGAGACCTGCACTACTGCAAATGAAACCCTAGAAGCAATTTATAGGAAGTGCCTCAGTCTTAACCTCCTAAAATCTCTTTCAAGTGGAGCAGGAGGGAGAGACTATGGCTGCCACAGCATCCTGTTGCTTCCGCAGTGGTAGGTGCTGCTGCACAGCTTTGAAACAGGCATGTCGGGTTCTGAAGGCATGAACAAATGAAAAAGATTACACAGACATGCTGCAGCTCTATTCTGTGATATGTAGCATGTCCTGAAAATGGGGAAGAAGCTCCACTGGAATAACAGTTCCACTGTTACTGAGGTAGGAACAAACACATGAACAAGGACCAGAATGAAAGACATGTCGTAAGATATAGTCATTGAACTTTCTGACACCTCTTCTGCTCCTTACAGTATGGTGGAATATTTAGGAGTACTCAGCTCTACAGTGTTTGCTTGTTTCTCTTTGAGCATTATGACTTGACACATGAAGACTTTGCTTCTTGGAAAGACAAACACCTTGTGATCCACCATAGAGAAGGGATGGTCAAGAGACAGGTTGTTGCACAGAAACCACTTTGGTTCTTGCCCTTCCATCCTACTGCTCTCTGCAGCTGCAACTTACTGTGTAGTCAGTTAAAAACAATAGTTTGTTTTCACCACAATTCTGCAGGAACATGTACTCACCCATCCTGGCATCACAGATGCATTTGCCTTCACACCTCTCCTGTTAATACCATGGGATTTACCCAAGACCAGCCATGGAAAGTGAAAACAATGGTCTCCCATTGCCTCCATGAGGAAATAAAACATCTAGAGGACATGAATTCAATACCTCAGCCCTCCATCTGCAATGCAACTCTTTACCAAGTGTTTCTGCCTAACGAAACAGACCATAAGGGTGAGTGATACAGACAAAAAAACATAGTAATAAAAAATTCCTAACACATCTCAGACCTGTCCCACATTGGGAAGATGCTGCACGTGGAAGCTTTCCCTGAAAGTGCTGCCTAGAAGGTCTTTCTGCCTAAAGAAACATGAATGTCAGCAACATTAGGAGAATTTCAGCAAGTGCACCCACAAAGGGACCAAGTTTCCAGCAAACAAGGTGGTGGGGGGGAGGGGGGTGGAGCTGCACTGTGAGTGCTGTCAAGTGTATCAGAAGCAGGTGGAAGATTTATCTCTGCCTACACATACTGTCTGAGTTTTCTTCCAAAACTTACAGGGAAAATGTGGCTCTCTACTCCTGAGGAAAATTAATAATTTCTACAAGATGTATGCTTTCTGCTTGAGTTCCCTCCTTTCAAATAAAGGACAATAGTTTTTTCCCATTATAGAAAATGATTTTTTTTTCTTTTTTCTCCTGGTGGGGTGATAGAGTGGTGCAAACCCGAAGTGACCAGGAGAGTGTTTGTCCAGTGGAGAGAAGAGGAGAGATTCCCATAGGAAATAATTTTCCTGCCAGGTGGTCTCCTGCTTCTCAACTTGGTGAAATGCCTGAAAGATCTGGATAGATCTACCAAAGGTACGCATATGCACATGGGAGTAGGGGGTGAGTGGAAAGCAGGCAACAGATAACAAATTACTTTTGAGACTAATTGTGACAGGAAAACACTCTGGAAGTCAGGTCACCTATGGAGACTGATTCATTTCAGCTTGAAGCACAAATGTGGTTGCTAGCCTAATCCCCACAAAGCCGCAGAGAATTTCCACTAAAGAGTTCATTAGACTTTGACAAACTATATGCACTGAGCTGTGTGTGCTTGCTGGGCTTTCCTGAGTCAGTGGAAAGTGTTTAATACAGTGCCAAGCATCTTAGAAGAGAAGGTATATTTTCTCATATACTGCCATGTAAAAACTTTTTGAAATATTTATTCAGTGCAAGTCCGAAGCTGCCATGTAGCTCCTAGGAACAGCTATGACCATGGTAACAGATGGGAAATCCAGCAGCTCAGCTCTGAAAACAGTCTTCCCATGCTGCTCTCAAGTTTGGTGTTGCAGTTTTATGCAGGAGCTTCCCAGTTCAGTACCCATGTGGAGGGGAAAAAAAAGGAAAAATAAAAGGATGTGTCTATTCACCAGCTCAGCCCTCACAAAATACTATTGTGTTTCCTTCCCAGGGAAGTGCCTAGGGAACTAAGACATTATTTCTTTAAGGACTACCTGCTTCAGTTGTTTCCAATGATCGATTTTCATGTCCCTTTTAGGCAGTCTAATTCACTTTATACAATCAATGGTAAAAAACAGTAATCAAATTAGATCATATTATCAACATAAGATAAAATAGTAGTGGTTTTTATTTTTTCAAGCATTTTTATCTCAATAGCACAATTTGGAGCAAGTCCAAGCACTCAGAAATTCTGTAGATTTGCTTTTAAGAGCCCAGCAGGGGGTTTTTACAGAAAACGCTCCAGTATATGAAAGAATTTTTGAATAGCCAAGCCCCTTTACTACAAGATTAAATGTGGGCTTTTTGCAGTATAATTTGGTGAAGTCTATGTTTTTGGTTACTACTTCCTACCATTATGCTTTCATTTTAAAATACAGAAAAGTTTTCCTTTTTAAAAAAAGTTATTACATTAAATAGCAAAACAAGCAAGATCTTAATAGGATTATTACTCTAGCTGTAATGTCTTGAAGTTTGTGGGAAGAGGAACGTCTTTTGTCAGAACTACTGACAGACCCTGGAAAAACAGACAAGTTATTTTTTCACGCCTGAAGCTGCTATAGTCAAAGCCCAGCTCTGTTTGTCCTCAGGGAGAGTGATAAACTCTTATTTTGATGGAAAACTTCTTATCACAAGCAAAGCCATGAACTCCTGTGCACTTCCATTAGTGAGCTGTGCTCTTAAATACTAATGAATCTTCCATTTTTAGGCTCTGATACAACCCAACAAGCTTGTTTAAGTTGATGACGTATCCTCATCCACTGACATGTCAATCTGAGGCTGAAGGAGCACCACGGTGATGAGGAGAAAGGGCTTTTGCAGTGAATGGCAAAAGCCATGTTGGCCCACATAATGCAGGACCATGCTCCTCCCTTGGCTTCCCACAGCTTCCCAGCATGCCATGAGGGTTGGATCCAACCCGGAGACATGGACATCTCAGAAATCCAGTCCAACTCCAGCCATAAAACCAGACATTCAAGCGATGGCGATATCATGGCAATGACTCACTGAACAAAAGGTTTTGCAGTCTCTGCCCAGCACAACCACAGATGCTCCATTCCCATCCATGAGGTGGCTCAGTCCCCACAAGGCACAAAAGAATTCCTAGCTTGGATGTGTATGAAAGGGTCCTTCACGGGCCCTGCTGCCCTGAGGAGCACAGTGCCTTCCTATGCCTGTCCCATGGGATTGTAATTAGCAGTGAGTCCATTACAGACTTCTATCTGCAAAGTAAAACAGTTCTCAGATCCAGTGTTCACACCACCATCCAAGCACCAAGGCCCTTTATATTGGCCCTGCCAGTGCACCCCTGCAGGGGAGCACTGCACAGGATGTAGCCGCAGCAGTTTTCAAGTGATTGGGCTGTAAACCAGTGGTTCATCACTCTGTTATTGGGATATGTAGGGATGGTGTAGTCTACCTTATAGACAATGGGAATTAATGCTTTTTGATAATCTACAGGCATTGCAGAAAGATGGCAACAACCATCACGGGCTTGCCTCAGTCTCTAGAATCAACTCTATCCAGCTGTCACCAGAAAGGAACTGGAAAGATATAATCTGTCATTCAAAACTTTTTTTTAATTCTGAAAAATATTGATGAGTATTTCTGTTTTCAGCTATCAAAACTAATTCAATCTACTCAATAGCTTACCTTGAACTCTTTAGCCACAAATATAAAAAAAATTAGCTAATAATTTCTATTGCCTTCATGAGGGTCTAGCTGTATATTTTTCCCTATTTTTGCACACAGCTGAGAAGAAGCTGGGCTATCCACCCACTTTCATGGTTGAGAAAATTGCTAAAGTGGTAACTTACCCTGCAGAAGTTTGTAAGAAAAAGAAAATTACCCCCAGTTTCTTCCCTTGTTGCTGTGCCAAGAACATCCTTCAGAAACCATCCAGCACTTGTGACCTGGTCTGCAGCCCCCCAAACATTGTACTGACAATGCACGGGTTTTTTGGGTCAGGAGAGAAAGGGAGAGGTTTCACTGAGCTCTCCAAGCCAAGGAGCTGTTGGATCCCTCCTACCACTTACTGGCATGGGATTTTTGCATCTTGTGAGAGTTTAGGATGCAGCTGAGGAGTTTTTCAGCAGCATTTTCTGGGGTAGCGATGGCCCAAGAACAGCATAGCTGACAAGGGCAATAGCCAGCTCTGCCATGCCAAGGGCCAGCTTGTCCATTTGTCAGGATAATAAGCAAAGCAATTAATTTGCATATAAATCACTTAGGATTTTAATCAGATATTAATAAGAGTAATGGTAATTATCTATACACATGTATCTATATTATCACAGCCATAGTTCTTCACACAACACGGTGGCCAGTGTCACTTGCTCTTGGGGCTTCACAGAAGCATGGCTGGCAAAGACAAACACACTGCTCTGCTGGATCAAACTCCTCCACACATGGCTCTTGCTTGAGCAGTAACTGGACTCCCACTAGAGCACGGGTTCCTCCTTTCCCTAGGGGACAGGGAGCTCTGCAGCTGGGCATCTCTGCCATGACCCTGGCAGACAGGAAGCCACTAGCGCTTGCAAGCAGGGCTCAGGCCTGAATCCTCATCTCCTTCTCCTCTTCCTCCTTATTCTCCTCCCCAGGAGCAACCCTGCTTCAACACAGCTCCAGTAGGCTTGGGCTGCCATCCACACTCTCTGAATTGCCACACACGGGCCCTGCAGCATAAGGTGACCTTGCTAAAGAGCCACCCATCAAGGAAAAGACCCCAATGCATCAGTCTACACTGGCAGAGGATCACCTGCCTCCACCACACCTGTGACAGCTGGAAAAACACTGGCACAGGGTGTGCACGGACCAGTGCCCACCAGGGAGGGTGAAAGGGGGAAAACAGCTCTCCCCCACAAACACTTTGCACTGCAATAACACAAAAGCTCAGGGAGATTTATATTCCTCCATATTAGCCTTAAACCACAGATTTGTCTGTTAGTTGGTCCTGTTTGTTCCCCTCTTACGCACTCTGGGGCTTTTGTCTTCATGCATGCATAGGCTGCAGTTCAGTTTTAAAGAATGGAGATTGGACTTCAAGTTCTCACAAAAAATCTCACCCATTTAGCTTTATAAATGATTAGCTGCTATAGTTAGTCATATAAAAATAGAGTGTTTTAAGTCAATACTGCCTAGAAACTGCTGTTGCATGCAAGAGAAAGGAAAAGAGATCTCTGTCCTTTAAGGAAATGCAGGACCAAAACCATTCCCTGAGCACAGAGCTGGTCTGTTCAGCACAGCCACATCAGTAGCCCAGCAGAGTAAGGTCAAAGAGAATGTGTAATACAATAAAAAAACAGCTCCCTTGTCCCTATTTAAGGATTGATATCCATAGACACTGCTAAACAAAAAACTCTAGTTTAAAGATACTGGAACACATCACCAACATGAAGGATTTGGGTGTTTTTCCAAGAAACATGAAACGATCTGGGCTTTAAGTTTCATTTTCCTCAGCAATGCTAGGCAAGAGCAGGCACAGCAAGACTATTTTAGCTTACTTTTTGTTAGTGGTTTGCAAACGGAAACTCAACAGTTTAACAGTTTAACACAGCTGGGGATATTCAGCTTCAATGACTACATACGCCTGAAACATGTCGTAGCTGACTTGGAGGATTTTATATTTATTCTGCCCAAAGACTTGCTGTAACACTATTTGGCACCACAGGTAATTGGCTCTGCTCAGCCTCTGCATTCAACAAAGGAAGGCTCCAGATTTCCCTGTCCATGGGTGAAGGAGACAGTGTTTTTCAGTCCATCTTGGTCGCAGCTTTCAAGATTTCTTTTCTAAGGAGTTATTCAGAAAGGATTGATTGCCACTCAGGGATGGGCTGGGCACAAGCCAGTGGGTGGTGAGCAACTGGTGCATCAGGGTTTCATTTCTCCCTTTTTTTCTTTATTTTTTTAGTATTTTTTAAAATTTTATTTTCTTTCTCATCCCACTGAGAATGAAAAGAAAAAGATGGCAAATAAGTTTACAGCTACTTCTGAGAAGGCCTTCCATCTAGGTACAGATTCACAGGGATGAGCAGAGCTGTGGATAGGAAAGTAGAAAAGAGATTTGCAGTTTCTCTCTCCTATTAGTCGGTCCTGTGACTCTCTGGCTACACAATCTTTCTCCCCTCCTCACTTCTCCTGATCTGTTGAAATTGGAGCTGTCCTCATCTTTAAAGAACTGCCACTAGCACTGCCTTTTACTTCTGAGAGGTTTTTGTCTGAGCAAGCAGGTCCCCACCTCCTCCCAACCTCCCCATCCTCCTGGGGCACTGGAGGGCTGATGGCCCTTCCTCATCAGCACTTGTTGGCCCACACTGAGCATGTGGTGGGTCCTGGCTCCAGTGCCAGTGAGGATCACTCCTAGTTCATGTTACTCTGCTGAGGGAAAATCTCATTTTTCTTCCTCACTTCAATGTGCTCAAGATAACATACAAGCACCTTACCAAAACCTTCCTGCAGATAATACTTTGCAGTCTGGTGGGATGCTTGGTGTGGAGGGTGGAAATATATGGGTGAGATGAGTGGAAAGGAGCAAGCAGGACCTCCGGAAGAGCTGACAGAGATGCCGCTGTCTGGTACAATTGTGCATACGGACCCAAATTTGTCCAAACTTCCCAAACTTCTCTTCCTCACTACTGAAGACAAAATTCAGAGAAAATAGCCCTACTTTATGAAGAACTTTCTAGGTTATAAAATGCCCCCAAAAATCTGTGTGGAGGGGGTTGCTCAGAACAACTCCAGTTAGAAGAAGTTTCTCAGTGTTATGTCCAGTTCAGTTTTGAGTGTGTTGAAGAATGGGGAAACCACAATGCCTCTGGCCAGTCTGTTCCAGGGTGGTGGTCTAGTCCAGAAGAAGCAGGTGTCATCATTTCCCAGAAGATTATGTGCCCGCCCTGGGCCTGACACCTCAGGAAGGCCTGAGAGAAGGAAAGACTTCAGTTCCCCATGGGACTCCTTTTCCATGCCCTGGCATCCAGCATGGTTACTTTACTTGCTTTTTTAAGCAGGGGAGTGGAGCCATTAGGATTCCTATGTCCAGAGAGTGGAGAGAGCAGCATCTGCCTCATGCAATGAGTGACACCATGGGCATTGAGGAGGCTGTGAGCTTTAGCTTCACCCTCTAGTCACTTCCCTCCATGACTGCCCTCCAGGGGTGCCATCCCGTGTGGTGAGAGTGCTCAGTGCACACGCCTTGGTCTGTCTCATCCTCAGCTCCAGGATAAGCCATGCAAGCTCCTCTTTGGTTATTGGGATGTTCTGAGGAGGGGGAAGCAGGAACAGTCTGCAGCAAGCTCCTGGGCTGTCCAGCATGGCCCCCACTGGCATCTTGTGTGGCCTATAGTTCTCTTGTCCATGTCCATCATGGAGAGGAGTGACACATCAGAAAATTTCCTGCATCCTGACTGTAAAAATAGAGTCAAAGTAGGACGTTTCCTCTGCTACTTCAGGGCTCATTCTTTGTTACTGAAGCACATCATGTAACAGTTTGCAATTAAAACCATCAACAGCATGGAAGGCCATACCACAATAGCTTTGTAGTCAATTATTTGATTTATAATTAAACATGCTGAATTTCAGCTTACTGACTAGAAAGTAGGACAAGTACTTTGTGTTTGCCTGGTTCTAAAAAAAAAAAAAATAAGCCAGGAATCCAGGCTGCAGTTTTGATAGCATGGATAATTTCTCTCCTCCAGTGTGGCTGTCTAGACAATTGAGTTAGGTTAGGACAAAGTAAGTTTTGGAATGCAGATTTTAAGTATCACCATAACAACAATTAGAAGCCCCAAGATAAACAAACAGTTGATGGTTATGAAAGCCCGTTATCCTTGTGGGAAAGCAAGCTGGGTAAGACGGAGAGCAATGCAGATCGTGAGTCAGGCTGGGTGCTCCCTCCATGGGGTGTCGTCCTCCTGGATTTCGCAGTGCTGCTGTCGGCTGACACAGCAGGGCAGTTTTGAGTCAGCACTTGAACCAACCCCAAGCACAGCAATTTCCAGCTACTTTTTCGCTCACACATCAATGACATGTCACCTGTCCCTTCATTCCCTCTTCACCTCTCCCTCAGATGGCAGGGAAGATTTGAAGGTTGTTCTCATATCAGAGTCCTGCAAAGGACACATATGAGTCTTTTGTGTTTGTCAACTCTAAAATAAAAGACAGAATAAAGAAAAGGCCAGGAATGTGTCTATTCTCAGTCTGACTGATGCACTGAACTTCGCTTTGTTGAAACCTCCAAATCCTTGCACTTCTGCGGCCAATCAAACACATATTGGGCTGGACCATCTCTGTTAGGCACATCAGAACCTTACACCTGTGGCCAGGTTTTTCAGTTCTTCATCTGGCTTCCATTTTTTATGCACAGAGATTGATATATGGTCTATTCCATGGGCATCCTGTACGCAATATGCAGTGTGCTTGGGCTAAAACTGGGTTTTACTCAGCTGAAGGACTGAGCACTACACTGGATTTAGCCAATTCATACTCATTCTTCTCTGAGAAATGGTGAGCGTATCTTAAAGGCTTCTCTAACCACTTCATACAATTAGTCCTGAGGACCTTTTTAGAAAATTTTTGTAAAATGTACTCTCTCCACTACTCTCTTGTATGCATTAGGTTTTGTTTTTCTCTTCCACAGCTTTGTAGGAGGCCGCTAGAAACTCACAGACTCTTCGCCTCCACTGGACATGCCACAAAGCTTATGACAACTGCCAGCTCCCAGTTCCTCTGGGATTTCCATACTCATGTAATGAGAATGAATGCTGAGCCACAGCTCATTGTTCAAGATCCCAAACATCTGTTTGTGGGATAGAGATTCTGTGTATCCATACAACTTATTCTAAAAGTGACTTTCATGTGAACACATTGTGACTTGTAGTCAAGATTTGGATGTTTTTCCTGCCCATTGCATCCTTGGAGTAGCAGAAAAACTTCAAGCTGTGAGTGGTCAAATGTGCATTTATCTGATATGTGTTCATACCTGGAGAGAATACAGCTTCCTGTGCAGGCAAAACTATCATTACCTTTCCCATACTCTGGCTTTTGAACATCTCTATTACTTATCTTTGAAAAACATTTACCTTTAGGATCACAACATGGCAGTGATGTAAGTCCTGAGTAGTGGATATGTGCCTATCCTGCCTCTTAACAGTAGAAAAGGGACTTTAATTGCTGGTTTGTACATTGGGACATTTGCTTGCAGACTGCTTGCTAGTCTGCTTTTCTACAGTGGTGGTGAACTGCTCTCTGTAAACAAGACTATTGTGTCATCAGAAGAACCTACCTACCTGCATGTGACATTTTTGGAAAGTGGAGCAGTAATATTTCCCTGTTTCAGGGATTGTTTCAGGAGTCAGTTTTCAGCTTGATCAGTTACAAGTATGCCTTAGTGCAAAAGTGGTTCCTCTCTTCTCATGAGCCTAGCCTAAGCATGGTTTCCAAAAGCTTGGAATATATTGGTATCACAGTGATTGCAGAAGAGGCAGATTCCTATCTTGAGAAGGTTGCAGTAATTGGCCTGATACCTTGCAAGAGTTCAGAGAAGCTCAGAGGTGTTCAGCTGGTGGGTCAGGTTGCAAGACTGGAAAACCAGTGGCATTTAATAAATGCCAAAGAAGGGATATTCTTTTTGTGTGTCAGATACAATTAGCATAACACTAAAAGTATGCAGCATTGTTACAATTGTCACACAGAAAAACAATGATGCAGAGTAAAAATTACTGGATTTCAATGCAAGAAAACTAAAAAAGAAGACATTTCCACTTATAAAAACATATACTGCACTTGATGCATTCTTCTTGCTCAAGTCCCATTCCTGAGCAGAGAGTCAGCAGTGGACTTTTTTTTTCCCTATTTTCATCTTCAATACACAGAAACACATGTTTTGTAACCATGAAGATCAAATGGTAGAGTACTAAATAAGGATTATGTCCAATATTACTTCAACAGCAGCAATTGTTAAAAATAAAATTAAGACCATTTACCATATTTTCCTTGCTTTGTCATGCAGCCAAATTAACTTTTCAACTGCAGAGGGCAGCGGTTTAAGCATTAAGGAACCAACTGGGATTTTTGTGTGACTAAATGTTATTCCCTGGAGTCTGGGAAAGTTTGCATCAGCTGTTGCCAAATCCTCCCTGGTTCCCAGTGAGCACGAGGCCATGGCCTTTTGCTGGGGATGGGAACATGTTCCTCTGAGCCCACTAAATGGGGCATGAAATGACTCAGAGTGACATGGAAAAATCTTCTTCCTCCCAAATCATGGCTCAGGCATAACACTGTTTCAAGTGTAGCTATTTACCTCTCCACAGTGTAAAACAAGAACATCCTTTTTCCTTTTAGCCAAATATCCAGAACACCAGCAGAGAACAGGAGGCCCTGGCTGGGTTTCAGTCTCTGGAAGGAGACTGTTGGCACATCTGAGCTCCTGGGAAGGTTGGCATGCTTAGACAGGCATTTCAACTAGGCAGTTAAACTTCTGCCCTCCACCATAATGTGACCCCAGTGCATGGTGGGGACCATCTATCCAAGCAACAGCCATGTGGGTCTTGCAGATGAACGTTTAGTATGGCAAAGAAGTCAAAATGAGATTGGGGTTCAGCTCCCAGCAGCACAAACCTTCCACAGTGAGTCCTCCAGTGTTTCATCCAGCCATGATTAAACTTTATGGTCAGTGGTGTGGGATCCTGTTGGCACAACAGAACAGGGGTGCCCACAGGTGCTGACTGTGGCCAGGGATTCTGAATGCCTCTGGCCACCACCATGGTGCTGTTCTTCACCTTCCCCACACACCACTGTGCTTCTTACTCACTGGCTTTAGGCTGTTTTTTTAATAGACAGAAGCATTTTCTGCTCCTCTTCATCTTCAACATCCTAGCCCTTCAGTGAAACACTTACTTTCATCACACTTGCCATTTCGCCAGCTGTAACCTGCATCTGTGACTGCTGGCAAGTACAGAAAGTTTTGGGTTTGCCCATTCGCTTCCCTGTGGTCTGTAATTTCCTTATGCATGGACTCCAGTTGCCACCTTCATGGCTTCCCACAAGTATCTCTGTAGGAGAGGTGATTTCAGACAACCTCTATGTGGGACACTCCAAGAAGGCAAGTGGTAGTCGATTCCTGCCCAAAGCTAGCTATGTATTTTCTTGTCTGTGTCTAGCACACACGAATCCCTTCCCATAGCCAGGTGTCTGAGTCTTACTCACCATGACCTGGCTTTCTCCCAAAAAGCCATTGTTCTCATTTCAAATCTGAGGAGTGATTTGTTTCTGAAAGTGTGCAAAAAGCCCAAGAAGTCCTCGTCAGTAATTGGCATTGAAAGATGACTATCTTTTTTCCATGAAGTTTGCTAGATCTCATTACTGTAACTTCATTTCTAATAGCCATGCTGGCAAACATTGATTAACAAAGAGGTATTAGAAAAATGCAGCAAGTGTCAAAATCTAGTCTATGTCTCCAAGCCTCACACCTTGCTTTTTCATTATGTTCATTCACTTGCAAAATTCTTTTGATTATTTTTGGAGAGCCATTAGGTAGAATTAAAGAGGATCTTCCAAAACTGAGGAAGAAAAGCTTAAACATCTGCACAGGAGAGAGGGAGGGAGGGGCACTTCTTCAGGTTTGCTTAAGGCTGCATGACTAGGGCTGTACGTATTCCTGGGAGAACAGAACTGTCTGGAATACAGGTCTGCAGTCCAGAACCAACTTCATCCTGGAAATGCTGGTTTCTGCCATGAGATTTCTCAGCCGCAGCTGGGGTAATTACACCCACAGATTCACGAGCATGGCAAAAGTGGGGAAGAATTTGTGGAAAGCAAAAAGCCGCTTATATTTTGTTATCGCTCAGTGGAGGTAGTGAGGGATTTAGCCTGATTACACGAGCTGCACCTAATCTTTCATTCCCCAGCACCTGCCTCTTGCAGGGACTCTCATCAGATAATGAGGAGTGACACACGGTGTGAAGTGGCAGCCCTATCTAATCGACGCTGTCATCACCACTGTCACAAGGAAGCACTACGGGAGATAAATTTAAGCCTGGCTGGTGTTTAGAATTTGGATGTTTGTTGCTATTTTAATGCAACCCCTCTTCAACTCAGTTCTCTGACAGAGGCAGAAGGAGAACTGCTGAGTTACTGATCATGAGAAACAATTCCAGGCTAATTAGTGTTTCTGACCCATATTGGAAAAACATGGTTGGTTTTTTCCCCAGGGTGATTCTAAAATGCATCTTACAGACTTGAGTCGGATGTAGAGGACTCGCTGTAATTCCTGGATTCAGCATTTCAGTACCTGCTTTAAGGATGCACTCGTGAAAACATTTTAATTATTGTACATTCATGTTTCCCAAACCAGTTTTGACTTTTCAAAGGTCAGATGTAAACTTCATTTTGTGGCACTGTCTTGAGCCCACATGAACAACTGTACACAACAAAACAAATACATGAGTCAGCAAATTTTTCCCGTGAGCACTGAAGTTTTAGTTTGATTCTTCCGAGAGATTATTATAAATGACTGTCGGAAAATGAGGAAATAATGTAGAGTCCTTTCATAATTCTTGCACTGAGAAATATAATAAAAGAAAAATAATTCCCCTTTTGTCTCTATTTTGTTGTATAATCCTTGATGCTACAGCTGTGATTGTATCTCTAAACCCTTTCCTTAACAATTGCTAACTACAATGCACCAGCCACATTTCTCAGATAGAAACTTCTGACCTGATCATGCAGAAGTTTGCACCCATGTTTAAACTCCTGTACTGTGAACAGCCTCCTTGGCTGAGAACTGCTCCCTGTACAGAAAAGTAGAGCCTGTGTTTGGAGTCCTACAGGAGGACTGCAAGTTGTGATCTCTCAAATGGTCTCATTCAGCTCAGCAGCTAGGCAGAGACCTCCTTACTGCCTGACACTTGCAGAGGTCCATCCACACAAAAACAAATGGCAAATTTTTTGCCTCAGTCTGTGGCAATTTAAGATAAAGCGTTCATAAATATTTTTACATTTATTTGTCCCAATCCAGTGAGAGGAGTGTTTGACCGTCTCCAGTGCTACCATCCATTACCATTTTGGAGCATACATGGTCTTTGCTTTGCTGGCAATGAGTGCAGTTATTGTTTGAAGGACTGAGAAGTGAAATCCTTTGAAGTGGAACTCTGTGGGCTCTCTGCAGACCACAGTATCCTCCCACATGTGTCCATAGGACATGGTGTCACAGTGGCTGTCCAGAAGCCTGTGGTGTGCGTGTTGCAGTGGGATTAGCCTGTGAGCAGTGTGGCTGCCCATGGGGTGCCCACAACTGGAGGGATATTATATACATTTCTATAATATATACATTTCTACCCTCTTTGGAATATTGTGACTTGCAAGGAAAGGCACCTTCCTTGGTAGGAGGTGCACAGTAGGCGAGGTGCTCACCCTGTCATAAATGTTACACCAAAGCGTAGCAAAAAATCCTGCCTTAAAGTCCCACAGGCTTTCCTATGGGATCCTATCAAGACTCCTGGTAGACCCCAAATCTGAACTTCAGTTTTTCTTGTAAGCAAACGAAGCACATTCTGTGCACAGGAGCTGTGGACCAAATGGGCTGATCTACTCCAACATCAACAACCACATGGTTTCTGCAGCTGCAAGTCTGAAAATGCAAAGACATTTAGACTCTTGGAGTATTGAACTCTGTTGGCTGACTACAGAGGGGGTTAAAGGCCTTTTTGTCATCCCCATTCTTACCAGCAGCCATTGGACTATGATTCTGGATTGTGAAACCCTGTTGCTGAGCAGAAGTTTCTCTTTATCTGAGCAACTGTTTCAAGAGTTATTATCATACTTTGTTTCAGAAGAGAAGAACATGGAACGATTTGCATTTTCTGGTTGTGTGTTTTCTGTTACTGCATAATATTTTTAAAGAAATATTCATAAATAGTAATTTTGTGTAGATCTATTACTACAGAAATTTTGCACAAAAACCATCATGCAAGCTCTGCTCCCACTCACCCCAATCAGTGACTTCACTGACTGAAGACTAAACATGGATCACTAGGTCAAGATCAACATGTGGATTTTGGTCTGTTTCTTCAAATAAATAAATTAAAATCACATTAAAATGAACAAATCCTCTAAGGCCCATAAACAGCTTCCCAGCCTTTTCCTTGAGAAAAAAGGAAAACAGAGTTTTCAGCAGACCTAAATTCCCCATGCAGGGTTCCCTACCCCCCACAGAAAAACCCTAAAAGTTCCAGAAGCCAAAAATACTTCTAAAAACCCAGCTTTGTAAGGCAGGCTTGCTCTTCTCCCTTGTGTCTGGGGTATGATGATAATTACTCAGAAACAATTATAATGTCATAAAGGATCCTCCTGCATGCAGCAGAGAGGTGGATGGCACCACATGAAATGCTACTGCTCTTCTCCCATCATCTGGGAGTCAAGACTCGTGTCACATCCCACTGGGAGTGCAGCACCGTGGGCTGCCCCACTGGCAGCAATGCAGAGGTCCCTGGTAAACGTTATGAAAATGATCCCAATGATAAACGAGGGAGGGGAGAGAAACAATAGACCCAGATTAGTATTAAATTAAATAAACCAGTTTCCAAAGTTCAGCACAACTTATCTCTTGTCTCTCAGTCAACTTTATTCAAGAGCTTTTTAAAGTCCAAGCACCTTCTTTGCTAATTGTTTCATATCTTTTTTGCTGCAAGAGAATCTGAACTACAGACATAGATAGGATTTCTGAACTACAACATGACTGAAGTATATCCTAACATACTCCTAAGGTTTAGAAAATCCAGGTTTCTCTGCATTCCCTGCCTTCAGACTCAGCTACACTGTTCTTGTCCTTCTTTGCTATTTTTCCAGCATGACTTGACAATGGTTATTTTTTTATTTCAACCAAGACAACCCAGTTGATCTCCACTTGCTGGTTAGCAGGACATTTATGCCAGTTAATGCCAGTTTAACAAAGGTGACAATATAAAAATGTTCATGAAAAATTGCTCTGTACTTTTCTGAATTTATCCTCCAAATCAGACTTGACAATTAGGTCCACACATAGAAATGTATTTGTAATGTTGTGGGAATTGTGAGCTATGTCTTGATCCATGTTCATGTCTCTACAGATGGAACTACATTTGGGAAAAAGGTAGTCTTTAGTATATAATTTACTTCTCACAGAGGAAGAAAAGTAATTTCAGGTAGAATCCATGTTTCTTTGTAAATGCAGAGCTCACCAGCTGAGGAAGACAGCCTGGCTAGATCTAAGACAGGGACTTACCAAGCACTCTCCTCAAATACTCACAAAGCAAAGAAATCCTCCCAGCTGGCACTGGTTAGGAACCCACAAGCTGGACTCTATATGTAAGATCCCTTCACAAGACTTTATAGAAGCAGCAGCAACACTGGTTTACAGCTGGTCCTCCCCTCTGTGCCCACCCTCCTTCCTCCTTTTTTTTTTTTCCCTGTTTTTCCAAAAAAGAGTGTGCAAAGAATATGAGCAGTTGCTTTGGAAAGGAGATCTCTATGGTTGCCTTCTAGCTATGGGGTGGGAAGAGTCCCTTTTTGAAGACCAATCAAAAAATACTGGAAATCTGCATTCAATTCATCCTCAGACAGCCTGAGGGAATCAAATTCATCCTGCCTTGAGATGGACCATGCAAGGGAGAATAGCTTCTTCTTATCACAAAGAATTTGACATTTATTTGGTGAGAAGAAAGAGGATCCAGGCACCGCTTTAAAAAATTATATGTAAATTTCATAAAAAATCTCCATGGTGAGGGTGTTATTTTTACCCCTCTTCCTTGCCTAATTAATATTTACTGATTACAAGTGCAGTGGGACAGCTTCAAGCTTTAGAGATCTTTTCTTGGAAGTACTTTCTCACTGAGCGATTGACTGAAGCATACATCTCTGAGAGAGGCAAGAATAAGACCTGCTCACTCCATCAGTTTTCCCAGTGACAAAACGTATGTCCTTTTACTCATAAGAATCTGAGACTGGAAACCAAGGAGATGGGTTTCAGTCAGCTGCCTCAACTCCCTGGAGAAGATCTCTGTGTGCTAAACCTTCAGTGGTCTTCTGTGTCCCTGCATTGCTGTGGGTCAAGGAGTTCCTGCTGGTGGAGCTCACTGCTAAGTCACAGCTTTGGGCAGTGCAGTTGCCTTCTCACACAGCCTGGCAGTGGGGTTTGGACTTAAAAAGATGAAGACATCCTTCTCAATGCTCAGAGGTACAAGCTGAGCTGAGCTGAGCTGAACTGAGCAGAGCTGAGCTGAGGGATCACACAGCTCTTTGTCAATGTCAGTCATCCCATCATTTGTCCCTCGGCCACTGGCACATGACGGACACCAGCCTGGCAGAAGGTCTCTCCAGTGCCCAGCTTTGCTTCACTTGAATACTCCCTACAGTACCCAGCAAGATGGCTCTCAAGGCCACATCCACATCACCTTGATGTCTGCAGGCTGAAGCTGCCATGGGAAATAGGGAGGCTGCTTAAGCCTCCAGCTCCTGTTTTAAAGACCCACTTGTGGAGATAGAGACTCCTGGCCATGAGCCAGGCAAGCTTCTAGGAAACCACTCCCTTCTCAGTGAAGAAGGAAAAAAGACACAGAAGCCTTTGCAGTCCCAAGATGCAACCAGTCCCACTGCAGGTCTTATTTTAATATGAAGGCTTTGGTCTTCCCTATATAAATGTCCCCATGGTGTAACCGGGCTCACAACCTAAATTGCTCCGGAAATGCCAGTGGAAAAAGGATCACAAGGGAAGTGTGGATAAATATGCAAGGTACAAACCAGTGCAAATTCTCTTTTGCATATTTACTAATCCAACAGCAACAACTGGACCAACTGCAGGCTGCCAGATTATTTAGCAATATTGTAATTTGAAACCCCTTGTCTAATCTTGTTTAGCGTGATGGCTTTTGAGAAGCACATCTGAGGTACTGACCCTCCTTACAGATGTTGCAGAAAATGCTACAGCAAGCACATCAAAACCCAGAAGGATATTCACGTAAGTCAATGGGATCCACTGCGACCTCCTGCAGTGGTATGGCTTCACACATACTCCAAATGCTTTGGCACTTTGGTTTGTGTGCTGGGCCTGACAGGGATGGCATGTGCCTGCTAAGTTTCCTCCATTAACTTGAGCCAAGTGATCATCTCACACTGCTGCCTTTAGTCTTTATTCATTTTTAAGCAGATTAATTACATCTGCGCTATCTCAGATATACAGCCACTAAGCTCTGCACATACAACAATGAAGCCACCATGAAGTCACTTTAACTCCAGCTGGCATAACCATATATGCTTAACTGGACATGTGAAGCAATTCTTGCAGGGTTAAGACTTGGGGAGCTAAAGAAACGTGGCCTGATTTCCCAGGGAGTCAGCTGAGTGCTCAGATCTCCTGATGAATTCAAAGGATCTGTAGGTTCTCAGCACTTCAGAAAATCAGTTTGCACCAGATTTTTATAACAGAATGATGCCATGCTGAACTTAAAAATAAACATTTCCCCCTCCTGCCCCCTCTCTGTGTCCCATTTTAACTTACTTACTCTTTTTTCATTTGACTTTCTCCATAACTTTCTTGGTATGAACAAGGGAAAAAATTCTAAGTTTTAATTAGAAAGTAATTTTTCAACCTAAAATGTAAACAAGTCTTTAAAACCAAGCAAAAAAAAA
>VXBU01007568.1:9778-118527 GCA_013400315.1 Bombycilla garrulus | reverse complement strand
AAAAAAAAAAAAAAAGTTGCAAAGCCTGTTATCCTTAGTTACAAAATAAATATGCAAACTATGTAACCATATTCTTCATAAATATCTTTCAGCTGTCCTTTTTAATTAAGAAAAACATGAATTCTTCTGTGTTACTCTGAGTTTAAAGTAGCTCAAATGTTTGGTCTACCAACTTTGACAATGTCCCTTTAAGTTTTCTGATTTTTGTGGAAGGTCTAGCCCTGGGGTTTTTTGGCTTAGACACAGTACTTGTCAAAACCCTTCAGACTCTCTTACTGAAGTGGCTGATGCTGTTCTGGAGGTTTTTTTCTTAATATTATTCTTTTTATTTTTTCCTCAGTATGACCTTATTTCCAGCTCCAATTTCATGAGAAAATATGATTGTGTCAGAATTTTCCTTTGGAGAGAATTTTCATTTTATGGATCTGACAGATTTTCAATTTCATGCTTTGATTTGAAGTTTATGTGGCTCTTTTCCTCTTTAATTTTAATCTGACAGTCTGTGAGGCTAGGGGGATCTATTCTCAAATGGTTAAAGCAGAAGGTTTTGCATCAAGAGATCCGGATTCTATTTCTGGTCTAATCTCCACACTTGCTATGTAATTTCAGTAATAGGAATATATGAGTTTGTATGTTTGTATGTCTGTGTGTATTTTTCTGGGTTCTGTCCTATAAATACATAAATAGGCATTTAAAAAGACAACTATAGGTATAAAAGGCAGTAATGGCTACCCATCCTCTTTCAATTAATGCTTTTGAGTATTTTAAGCTTCTTGATTCTGAAAGGAAAAAAAGAATAAAGCATCTGAGTCTTATGGTGTCAATTAGTGTGCTCTCTTCAGCAGTTGAATTTTGACATATTTAAAACTAACACTGATTTGCCAAAGTTTTTAGTGTCTGTGAATTCATGCAATATCCTAAACACAATTTTATTTCAGCAAACAGGGAGGGAGGGCTGCAGGCTACAGAGCAGAAGTGGTTGCTAGAACAATTTTAGGGTTCCTGGTCAGTGACTGGGAGGCTCCAGCCACTGACAAATAAGCGCCTTGAGAGCAAACAAATATTGCCAGTTTCCCATTCAGCTGATGGAAAGAAATTTAGTTGCTTCTGTTCCATAGAGCATATCTCCTTGGGAGACCTTCAAAGGCATGTACTTGTCAATAGGGAAATTAGGTGGTTACTTTAAACAGACTATTTCATTAGGTGCCAAAAATGTAGATGCAAATTACGAGCTTATGTTGGCTAGATCCCTGCCACAGAGATGTGAATAGTTGGCTTCAAGAGTCCCTCATCTGTTTCTCATCTTGTGGTCATTATTATTTTTATATTTCTGTACTCATAGGTGAGGAATTCCTCATTTATAGAGGTTATCTGAAAACTAAAAAAAAAAAAAGAGGCCAGTCCAAAATGGGCAAAAGACCAAACTGTTGAGCACTGAAAATTCTGCTCCATGAGAAATCGACAGTATTCCCATCCAGGCTTAGAGACTCTCTGCTTTTCTTGCAGGCTTTGTCTTGTATTTGTAATCAAGACCAATGCTTTCCTCTTCTAGCTGTCAAACATAACTGGGAAGGGAATGTGGAAACCCACAACTTTGCTTTCACAGTTCAGCTATTTTCTCATTCATGAATTAGATGGGAACTACGGCAGCGTTTACAATCTGGTTATTACCTGAAATGTGATCCACGTAATTGGTCATAGAATTCATACCTATTCTCTCTCAGACAAAAAATAATTCCAAGACCATAAAAGATGTTTCAGTCTTGTGCCACTAGCCTTGCCAGTGTGAGTCCCCAGATGATGATTATCAGATGAGTTTTCACATGATTTTCATTTTACAGGCCTTATCTGGCAAAAAAAAACAACCAACCAAACAAAAAACCCCAAAAAAACCCAAAAACCAAAACGAACCAAAAAAAAAAACCGAACCAAAAACATAACCAAAAAACCAAAACCAAACTCAAACACAACAAACAAACATAAAAGATAAAATTTATCTACTTGAGTGTTGGTAGAAATTACATGAAAGGAGATCTGACACTATAAAAGAGAACTTGCTATTTTCTTCAAATACCTGTATTTTATCAGCTACTGCTCATTTCAGACGTGATCATTCTGAGTATCACATAGAGCTTATCAGATCTGATGAATGATCTGATGCATTCTCATTCATATTAATTTCAAGGGGAATAATAAGCATGTAAGAAGAAACGTGTCTCTTCCATCTCTGGCTGTATACCCATAAGTTTGGGGCACGGAAGAGACTGGTTCAAATGCTGTCAGGACCTGAAATCTGAAAGGATTTCATTCTTGGTCATGTGGAGGGACTGCAAGTTCTTTTTGATATGTTTACACAGTGTCTGCTATAAGTGGCTGGAGCACAAATGCAAACAGTGCACCATGAGTGTCATATTCTTCAGTGAAAGGCACTGCATCTAGAAAGTAGTATAAGCTGAGAGGGAAATAAACTTCAGAGGAAATATAAATTCACAGAAAAATGCTATGTTTTAATGAAGATTACATGCATTGTTTCAACAATAATATTTTTTAAAAGCAGATATTAAAAATGGCTGCAACACTGATAACCTGTTGCTAATATTGGTCCCTCTGTCTCCTAGGGAGGGAGCAGATTCAGCAGCATCCTCAGCTCTTGGCAGGGCCACAGAGCTATGGAAAAAGGAGCACAGTGGCATAAGCATGGCCCTAGGGGGGGACTTCTTAATCCTCCATTAAGGTGAGGAAGTTTACCTTCAGCTGGGAGGAGGATGCTATCTTGCTTTGGCCAAATTTGGCACAGGATAAGGGTACAAATACAAGCAGTCATTGAGAGCACATGCATCTCATGTTTTTACAGTAACTTGCTGCACTGTAATTTCCTGAATAGTATGCTGTGTATGGTAACCTACTTAATTACGCTACTTTATTTTTCTTGAAATATAGTCTCTTTTTGGTTTTGGTTGGTTTAGCAGAAGTGTGGGGAGGTAGAGAGCAGGGATGGGCTTGCAGTGGGAGAGAGTTATATATGTGGTATTTTTAGGAATTTATTTCATATTGCAACCTCTTTCTCAGCCGGCTATTCTCACTTCTCACTGTGCTGCATTCAAAAGGCCAGGTGAGTTGTATGTGAAGGAACCCCCTCAGAAACACTGATGCTCCCCAGCCTTGACATGCCCCACATGTTTGAAGGCCTGGCTGCTCAGTGTTCAAGCAGCACAGCTTCCTGCAAGGAAGCTTCCCCTTCCACCTCCCATAGGCACAACCTATTCAGTCCCATCTGGCGCAGGAAACGTTTAGAGAGCCTTCTTTCCTCCTGGCAATACAATTGCAATTTATTGGTCTCTAGTAAAACCATCATACAGTAAAATCCATCAGCTTTTCAATTACAGGAATGGCAGATCAACCAGCCCTCTTTTCATATCCTCTCCAGTTCATTCCCTGTGTTTCCTCATCATCATTTAAGTCTTGATGTCATCGCTTGCAGGAGGAGTTCATTTGGTTGGCTTCATAAAAAATGCACCTCTTTCAGGAAGATCTGAAATCCCAGCCATACTGATTCCTCCTGGGTAGGAACTTCTGTGGGTGAAGTACGGGGTTTTTTGCAATACCAAAGACACCATCTAAGTGCTACTAGTTTCAGAGACAGTTATTTCACACACCACAGAAATGCTGCTCTATAAGAGCATTGCAGTGCTGCTGGAATGGCTGCCCATTGACAACTTCTAACCCTTTTGGGTAGGAGTGGTGTCACTGTTCACTATCAGCAAGCAGGGTGTTTGCTCTGAGAGAGCCACGTGCCTTTTCTCTATGGTCTCTGTGCAAAGATGGCCCTGTGAAAGGACAAGATCCCCTTTTCACTCCACGGAGGGGTGAGCGTCAGGGTCACAGCAGCATTTTGTGATGGGATGCTAAGGCTTAGTACTGTGGGCCTGGGATATGTACAGGGATATGAGAGAGTATTAGGCCTGCCACAGCAGTGCTGGGGGACAGCTCCTGAAGGTGGGGGGAAAACTGTCCTGTTAGCAGTGGCCAGCTCTCCCCTTGAAACTTACTTTAGATGGTATCTGGGGAAGGTCTCAGCATGAATTTCCATGTTGGCAGTATGGAGGACTGATTTGATAGCACAAAGGCACCTCAAGTTGTCGGGATAGATCATCCTGCAGAGGTAATTGTGGCTCCAGGTCCAATAAAGAGAGCTGAGACAGCCTGGCAGAGCTCTGTACCCTGCTTTCAGACTGCTAGGTCTGGAAGAGAGGAACCTCACTGGTGTCTCAACCCTTTCCAGCCTCCACAGGTTTGATTTCCCCCCTATTTTACTGTGTCTGCCGGGACACAAGCCAAAGCCACATGAAGCTGGATCTGCTCCTGATGTTCATGTTCCCACCGTTCATCTCCAAGGCTTTGGGTTGGCCCTTCAGAGGAGCTGAGGCCAGCAGGGAAAATTGGAGCTTGATCAGCTTCCTGAAGGAGGGGAGTTTAGATTCAGTGGGTTATTTCAATCACATCCACACCAATATCTTCTAGAATAATAAAAAACTCATTTCTTTCCATTAGCTCAACTTGGATTTGCTATGTTGGTGGTCTCTTTTTCTCTATTTTCTTTAAGTGTTTCTGTATAAACTTAATCAAAACAAGTTTCCTAGATTTGCTGAGTGATTCCATGACATTTCCTGACCACTGTCTTTCATGTCTGCTTTGCCTGTTCCTCCCTGTCCTTCAAGGATTTGTAACACAACCCTCTGAACCCACACAGCCCCAGCCCTTCGGTCTTCCCTTCATAATGCATGGCAACGGGCTGAAGTAGACTTGATTATTTGACAGAGTAAGGCTAAAGGGTGTCTCTCTGCTGCTCTAAGGGAAAAATCCCTTTCCCTGACACCCAGCTCTGATTTACAGCTCATGTTCTACGTGACCAGCAGCTCCCTGTCACCTCTCCCCTCCCGTTAGTTGGCTGTTTTCCAGACAGTGGCTCATCGTGTCTGTCCTGAGGTACCTCACAAACTAGGAAACTCATTGTGTCATGCTGATGGATGGCACTAGAGGTGGGAAATGGTGGCTTTCTCCTGCCCCAAGCCTGGGTGGAGGCATGCCTGCTATTCAGAGGTCAGAGTGGAGATCCCTCCTGCACCCAGGGCAGGCTCCCCAGAAAAGTCCGTGCCACCTCTTCTCCCATCCTGGATAACCGTGGCCTACCTTTCTGCATCCTTTTACTTCGTTCTGATGGGATGAATGCCCTTTCTCAACCTTGCAGGAATGTGAGTGCCTACTGTCTAGAGGGGATGTATAAAACATGTCAGCCTGTACATAATATCTTGTGAAGGTGCTTATCTGGAGACACTGGGGCAGGAACACTACCGTGTGCTGCTGGAGAGCAGGAATATTTATTGGTGGCTTTAGGCCTGACAACCTTTTCTGGCTGTCAGAGTGGCAGGGAATCGAGATAGAGACGGAGACAGATTTGTGCTTCACCCCCGCTTTAAATACCAGGAATTTATTGTTCAATCATTAACATCTTACGTAGAACCTCCTTCCTCCAAATGCTGCAGTTATTAGAGGGGAAGGAAAGCCCTTTCTGCTCCCTCCTTGTTTCCTCTGAAAAAACCCAAAAACCCCAAGCTACATATCCTGTGGAGTGTTTGTTTTGTTTTGTTTTAGAAGTCTTCGCAACAAGATGGTAACAAGTGTCAGAAAAAAACCCAGCGGCTGCTTTGTGGTTTTCCTTGATTCATTGTGTTCCAGCTGACCAGCTGCAAACTTTTTTTCATGCCTTCATTGTTGTTTTTACTGTCAGTGGTTTTATTGCTTGATTTCTAATCAGACATTTCTTGCAGGTGTACCTCCAGCGGTAAATCAAGGCTGCCCTTGGTTCTTTGATCTGGGTCTTGAAATAACGAAACAGAGCACTTATCTCTCCCTTTCACACAGGTGGCTGTGTACTTTGCCAGAGCTAATGAGTCCAGTCTCACTGCACAGAGGAGACAAGCTGTAGGTAACTATTGTCCCCATTTAAACAGAGGTACAGAAGGCACAGCAAGGGAAGGCAGTGGTGCATCCAGAGCAGCACACCCAGCTCTGCCTGCCAGCACAGCCTCTCTAAACTGACTCCCCCTACACTGATAGTGACACAGGGAGAGCAGTAGCAAGCCCTGGCAGGTGCCATTGCTTCTTTGTAGATAGAAAGACTGGTCATAATAATGAGGACACATGAGGAAGAAGCATGTTTCATCTTTAAAACGCTTTTCAAAAGTAGTTCTGTAACTTCCCAGGTACACCCTTTGCCCTGTGATCCCTGCTCAGCGTACTGAAACTGCTTATCTACTGTGCTCTTAATAATTATTGCCAGAGCTCAGGACATTTTTCTCCTGGGAACTAAGGGTGTGCATGAGACATCGGGAGCATGTCAAAAAAGAGAAAGGACTACAACATCTCCCTCTTAAAAATTTGCCACCTCTGTTGTTGCTAGCCTGCTGCAGAGCCTATGGAGCATCCTGGTGCACAGCAGATAACAGCTTCACAGCTAGAGACACAGAGGGCCTAAAAGGGATGACCCATTCAAAGCTGCAGGGCAAACCAACAGGAGAAATAGCTGTGTTGCTGACAACAGGAATGGGTAATTTTGGTGTAGCTGCCCAAGCTTGCCCACTGAAATGGCACCTCATGAGAAATGACACAAAAGTTGGCTTTTAGTGGTCATATAATCTAGTAGCTGCTTCGTATCCACTGCTGACATATTTTTCCACACCCTCCAGAATTTATAATTCCAATTTTAAGAAATGAAAGGTCGTATATTCCTTCTTGTTGTGGTGCAAACTTTGTCCAGATATAGCTTAGTATGCAGATGTGATTTCAGCTGGAGGGTATGGTTTCACAAGGCACCTCAAGCTGAATGACTAACTCACAGGTGTGCTATTTTACTGGTCCAAACTGGCTTATCTTACAATCAGCCCAGTGCCAGAGCTGGTGTAAGAAGAGTCAGGGAGGTGAGGAGTGGGTAGTGCAGACTGGAGTCTGGAGAAGGGCATAGAGGGGATCCAGGACAGAGGAGAATGGGCTCTCCCCTCCTGTAGCATCAACGAGCTTCTGGTTCAGCTCGTCCATCACCAAGTGCTTACTGACCAGAGAGAGATCAGACCACAGCAGTGTCTGGACCACTGAGTCACCTCTACATGTGCAGGGGGAAAGCTTCTGGAGGATCTAAGGCAAGCTCATTGCTCCAGGCCTCCATGGTTCTCTCAGAGAGAACTGTGAGAGGTGTCAGTTTGGGAGGAAGAAAAGGCAGCTCTGCTACCAAGATCCTGCAACAGCAATTAGTATTGTAGTTGGTGTTGTACTCCCACAACAAGGGATGCAAGTTTTTATGAATAAACTATAAAAAGTAGGAAAAATAAGGGAAAGAAAACATGTATCCATGACTCATGTTGGTTCAATAAAGCAATAAATACTCAATGGAAAATTATTCCAAAACAAAACCAAACAGGATTGCAGAAAGGTGGGAGAAAACTCAAGTGCAACTGAAACAAACTGGAAGACTGTGGAATTCTTAATGAGGCCTGAAGCGAGGAAGGTAAAGAGAGGAGCTGGTAGAAATTTCTGCAGACTTCTCCCTCTAGAGTGTCTCATAAACCCCCACATAGCTCAAACTATTTTACTCCAAGACACATATTATGAAGACAAACCTATTTTTAATGGGAAATTTTCCTGATATGAAAGGCAATATGAATTTGATCTTGTTCTTGCCATATGTCTTCTGAAATGACAGCTAAAGACGGCTGAATTGCCTCCAAGTGCTAGGCAGCGGTTACTGACTAAGGAGCTTTTTTTTATTGAGAAAATTATATTCCTTTCCATGATAATAAAATTCTTCATAACCCTCATTAAAAATGCTAAGACTTCCCAGGTAGTTGCTGTACCCTGCCAGGAACGTCGTGCTCCCCTGGAGTTCAGGCAAACCCAAGTAATATGTAGAGCTGTCTGCGTATTTTCAACATCTTTGCAATCCTCCTTTAAGAACTTGTGATTTGAATAAGCCCAGGAGTGTCCTGATGCTTCTGAGCTGATTCTTCTGCTGCTAATCTTTGCTCCACTATTTTTAGATAATTTTCCAATCTGCTTGCTTTTCTCGCACAAAGTGACGGCTTATTTATGTGGTCTGGGAGCATTTGCTGTTTGCCTCAGTCTGTCAGCCTGAGCTCTGCAAACGCTTCCTGACAGAAATAAGCTCCAGTTCCCCTTATCCTTGGCTCCCTGCTGTAGGAGAGGTCTCCATGGGGCACCTGACTATGGGGTGCTGGAGGAAGAGGGCAGATCCAGACCCCTCTCTCACTCCCACTATGTGCCCCTGCTGCCTGCCAATAAAAAATATAATAATCAATAAATAGTATTCTTTGTGGTTTCAAATATTTAGGAAGAGTGAATGATCCTACAGAAGTGTGAATGCACTGTCAGCATACAGCAGTGCCCCCAGCCAGGGCTGCAGGAGAGCCCTGACTGAGGCCAGGGAAGGTGCCCTGGAACACTTACAAGCCTGGTTTTGCCATGTGTCACCCAAAGGTAGACACACAGGGCCTGAAAGTGAGGCCAGAGGGTCTTTTTGGGCCCAGACCTCCTCAAGCCCATGTTTGTGCAGAT
The DNA here is from genome assembly GCA_013400315.1 of Bombycilla garrulus. Taxonomy (NCBI): domain Eukaryota; kingdom Metazoa; phylum Chordata; class Aves; order Passeriformes; family Bombycillidae; genus Bombycilla; species Bombycilla garrulus. The sequence continues at coordinate 109,902 of VXBU01007568.1, read as the reverse complement.
GTGCAGTAAGCCACAGCAAGGAATGGGGCAAAAAAATTATAACTTGTTTCCAAATCTATTTTGCTCCTGTCAGCCTTTTAATAGCTGCAAACCAAAAACTAATGGTTGGAACTTGGTGGGTGCAGGAGCTAGGCTGCTGCATCCTGGCCACCTGGTCCCATGGGTGCTTTGGTGGCTGTATGGAATTTCTGCTTCCAGATGAAATGAGAACCTTCCCAAGAGCAGTGAGATACCCTGCTGCTTCAGCCTTAAGGGACAGAGAAGGGGCTTGAGCCATGAGGGGATGTCTGCATATCTGTTGTTCTTTTCACTGTCTGAAGTGCTCCCACACCAAGAAATGGAGCTTTATTATATTCAAAGCCTTATTACAATAAGCAGTTGGATGGATTCAGAGCTGTCTTCTCTGTCTGAAGAACGGGCTCCTCAGGCTGCAGCCGCTCCATGTGAGCTGCCAGTAGTGAGTGACATCTGTGTTGGCACTGCAAAGCAAGACTGCCATTTGGCTGTGAAAAAAGGCAACATTTCTTTATGTGGGCAGGCAAGTTTCACCTTGACTTAAACTAGGACAACTCACACAATGTTTACTGTAGGAAATACAGTGAAAACAAACCTGTGATGGCAGAGAGATGGGCTGGAATGTTTTTGCCCTCATCTCTTAGTCTATAAAAGTGAGGAAATTTCACTTAGGGTCATATCTGAGCATCTCTGTGGATATTCACAAATCTGTCAGGTTTTCCTCAAAAACAGCCCCGAGCTGTTCAGATGAGACAGTTCAAACCCATCCTCCTTTTCTGCTGAAGGAGTTGAGAAGCAGCAGAGGGTCAGGGGAGAGTGTTTCAGCTACAGTGCAGCAGTTTTTGTTTCACACTGCCATGCAAACTGTGTGGGTTCGCACTTTTAGGAAATGGGGCTGCCCTCAAGGAAGAAAGAGGTTTATCTGAGCTGATGCTGTGAACAGCACTTGGCTGCTATAGCTGCCACTTTTACTTAAGGCCAACACAAGCTCACGTGCTGTAGATGCTGTGGGTGTTGCAAAAAATCAACAATTGCTGACACTATATCTACAGATGAGCCCAAACCAAAGATATTTCTAGAATTTTGGACAATGAACTTCACTGGAATGCCAAATGTTATTTACATAGGATACAGGCAGAATCTTAAATTTCAAGATTCTTTCAGCTAAAGTCTTTAAAATAGATCCAAAGTAGCCAGCTCAAACCCCTCAGTAATTTGTTTATTTTGGGTTTCTTTCTTTCACATTTGTGACTCAACAACCTGGCAGCAAAAGGCTTCAGTTATTCTCATTATACAGGGCAGTGCATTTAAAGAAATTGGACCCAATTATACCGGTGGTGTTTATCTTGCCAAACTGCCTCTTCCAGCAAGGAGTTACGTAGCCAATATAGTTTTTGTGTGATAAATATCTCTCATTTCTTTCCAAACCACAAGTGCTTTTTGCCCTGAGAAGACTGGCCAAAGCAGCAGGTAGGTGAGGCCATCTCCATCCTCTGTGCCAGCAGCCACCCCTGTCCCTTGGCAGACTGCGTCAGGCACCTGTCTCCATCGAGAGTGCCCAGGCCACCTCTTGCCTGGGGCCCCTGGTGCTGAGAGGGTTGTGCAGCAAGGGCCCACCACCCACTGAGACGTGACCTGCACTGGGCTGGTGCAGCCTCTGGGAGCCCCAGTTTCACAGCTGGTGGAGCAGAGGGGATAAAGCTTGGTTCACCTTTAGGACTGCTGCGTACTACACTGACAGAAGTCCCAGAGCAGATTGTGTGTTGAGAAAAATTTGTCTGTGGCATTGTCACCTGTCTGTGCCATATGCAGGTATGTCCTGACTGAGAACAAGAGCCAGCAAGGACATGTGAAAACCTCAGTGTGGTAAAAGTACAAACCAGTGTTAATTTACCATACCAGGTCACGACAATGCAGCAAATCCCCTCAACCAAACACAACAGGTGGAGCAGCTAAACAACCAATTCTTGGTGCATCCTCAATATTTTCATGTGCTTATACCAGGGCTTAACCTACTTATATGAAGCTGCTCACTGGAGAACACAGACTTGCAAGAAAGTTTACTGCAGACCCTCTTTGTTCCCATATCCACTCTGTTTGGATGTAAAACCTCCTTGGCTCTTTCCCTGGTAGCCCCTTTTCCCCCTCAGCAGTCTGCTCTCCCTGCTCAAGAACCTGCTGCTCTCTGCTCCCACCTGCATGGCACAAAGTCTGCCTTGGGGCTTTATTCCAACAGCAATGCTTCTGGAAAAGTGTGGTTGATCTGGGAAGTGCACATGTAAACATCCTCCAGAGAGCAGAATTTATTTATTTCAGACCATGAACTTGTCTTTAAAGAAGCTGGGTGACCCCTGATAAGATGGAAGTTTGTAGAAAGGGGTATGTGTTTTTAGAGACCATAGACGCTGTTGATATAGTTATTTCCATAATCCTATTTTAGGGTACCTTCCTCTCTTTGGGAAGGGAGTCCCACTGAGGGAGAGGCTATTGAAAAAGAAAATTAGAAGAGGTCAGCTTCCCTTCCCTTCCCTTCCCTTCCCTTCCCTTCCCTTTTTTGAGCATGTGCTATTCACAGACTTCAAGGCTTCCTAAGTTTTCAGTTAAAATGAGTTCTAGTGCAAAAAGTGGTCTCCCTATGGATTTATTACTCTAATAAGGAAAAATGATGGAACGCCTTGATTCAGCAAAGCCTGCCCTGTGTACATGCAACCCACACAGGTTACTCTTGATGGTTCATCAGGATCAGCAGGAAATAGGCAGGGGAAGTGGGAGGTGGCAGTGGCCCATTTAATTGTGCAAGCTGAAAAAATGGAAAATAATGTCAGAGAGGAGCATCAAGAGTGAGAGAAAAACAAAACTTGAGCATCCTTTCAATAGGCATGACTAGTAAAAAAAGAGCTTTTTAAAATCTCTAGTGACCTTCAGAGATATCCAAATCAAAGCAACAAGGGGCTGGGGGCAGGTGGTAGGGCAAGATAGGAATGGGATGACAAGCTGAGGGAAAATAAATAGCCATGAGCTTGCTGAAGATCATAAAGCCCTGACTTCACCCTCCATATTTGTCATGCAGACAAGACAAAAGCTTTCAATTTTCAAAGCTTCTCACATTCAAGTCCCTTCAAGGCACCTCATAGTGAACAGGCAAAATGTAAAGAGCTAAAGTTACAGACCACTATGGGAATGACCTAATAGAGCTACTTTTACAAAATTTTATTTTGAAATAATAACTAGCTTTATCTATTGAGGATTTTTTTCATGTTTTAAATTAGTTACGATTTTCATATTTTGGAAGAAAGTGCATCAATTGTCTTTTATTTAAATGTGGAAACAAAATGGACTTTCCTGGTCCTTCAGTCAGCACTAAAGCAAGGAGGATTAACTAGCATGCAGTGTACTTCTCATTCAAGCTCCTTTGGCCTTTTTTTTTTTTTTCCCCTTGAGAGTTTTGGCCTCTTATCTTCAGCTGACATTACACACCAATCACACCAGTGCTGAAAGCCAGGCTAACATTTGTGGCAGCAGCTACTTCTCAACTAAATCCCCATGTTTACCTCGAGAAATGCCCGTCATTCTCCAGTCCCAGGATCCAGACCTTGCAGTGTTGGTTAATGGCAACATTTACCAACTGCAGCAAAAGCCTCATCTGAGCAACCTTTACGTGGAGAGGCAACTGGAACAGCAGTGACAACCCATGGATCCCCTTTCCCTTTGGGAGCCAGGACACCCAGAAGCTCAGCATTGGGAGGTGGAACTATTTTAGGTCAGGAGACACCTGATCCCCTGGAGCCTCACTCAAAAGGGGAAGTTAGTGGAGGTGATAACTATCAGATTGAAGTTCCTGCTGAGGTCTCCTGTCATCTAGAGCTCATCAGTGAAAGGGAATTTAGCCCTCTATCTCAAGAAGTTTGTAAGCTCAAACTAAATTTTCCCACAAATCCCCTAAATTCTGCAAAGATCAAGTGCAAGAGCAGGGGAATTTGTCAGCTAGCTCACTGAAGTGAGAAAAAAAAGGGCTTTTAATAAATAAAATGCAACTAGAGTAATAAGATAAGCATGGAAGATTCAGTATCATTTGTTTTTATACTAATTTTATGCTGCCTCCATAAACTCAGGATACCGCAGCTTTATATATTAAGAAAATATGTGCAATATGGAAAGAATTAAGGACGTGTTGCAGAGGTTGCTTTAGAGGAGGGTCGTTACTTTTGGCTGTCTGAGGAGCTGTCTGGAGTCGAGGAATGTGTGTGTCAGCTGATTAAAGACCACAGATTAGTGAGGGAACCCTTAACAACGCTGCATGTCAATGCACATCTTGAGGTTAAAGAGTTAATTGCCTCTCTCAAAACCGTGGTTTCAAGACTTCTGTAGACCTGGGAAGCAAACCCAATGGCAGCTTGAACTTGATCCACAGTTTTCAAAATTCATTTCACAAATACAAAGGCTAGATATGTCTCCTTTTAATTCCTGCAGAGCATTTTAATGCTGCGCTAAACAGCTAATTCGATGAAGAATGAGACAGCCATGAACCACACTAGTGTTTACCCATCACCTCCCCTCTTTGCTCCAATCTTCTATTTTCAGAAAAGCTTTTCCTTGATTTATGAAGTGCACTTCTCCAAGAGTTCAAGTGTGCCTACCTTCCACAAAAGCGCTGATGTACAGCATGTCCTTCAAAATGCCCTTCCTGTCCCTGGGAACAAGCACTGGCCATTCCTCCCATCAAACCATCCTCTTCCCACCCATATAAGCCTGAAGGAATAAATATTGTCCAAAAACTAACAGATCAAGATTTTGTAGACTGAAGGAACAGAAAGACCTCTCGAGGAAAATGCTCTGTTGTCTTTACTGCATATACATGAGAAGCTGAAGCACTTCCATGTGGCAGCTCAGCTCACCCTGGTGGGCACTGGATACCCTCCAGCCAGGCAGGTGCTGCCTGGAGAGCTGTCCTGTGGCTGCTGGGTGCCCCTGGCAGCCTGATCTCTCACCTGGACCCCAGACTGCTCACACTGCTCACACCCAGGCCACTGCTTTTCAGCTGAAACACTGAAATGTCACCATTGAGAAAACTAGGTGGTCTTCCACCAGAGGAGTCCCAAGGCATTTCCAGCTTTTAGAGCTGTCCCTAGACAGACCATGGAAACCAGGGATAAGACACAGATATTTTTCAGACAAGATGTACCTGAGGCAAGTGCTGTTTATGTTCCCCCACTGCCACCACTGGGAGGACTGCACTGTACTAGCCCAGTCTCAGGGTATGAAGCTACTGCTCTCTGTATTGCAGTCTGTGAGCAAATTAGACCCAGAAAAAGCCCCAGCTGAACTGATGAAAAATAAACATTTGTTCAGGTCAGCTGCTCTGATCTTCTCACATTTTGCTCAGCTCCCCGTACAAGCCAGAGAGAATCACGATAGACATAATCTATAATCAAGTGGATCTTTTCTTACCACCAACATGCAGGCACCATCAATCCTACCTTGGCTGAGGCCAGCTGGCTCCAGGTGAAGCCCTACCCTCAGCCAGCCTTAAGTAAATAACCTTTTCCTGTAGCTCGGGGCCTGCAAACCCTGATGCATGCCCCTGCTTTGGCTGGCAGGCTGGGAAAGTACAGGGCAAGCTAACAAGCTCGGGCAGTGCCTGCAGAGAATCCATCTTTTCAAACAGTAGATGTTGGGAGTGATGGCTGTGGCTGTGGACACTTTGTGTCCCTGCCAACAGCTGCTTAACACAACTATGAGTTTATGCACCGGCAACTTTAAACAATAGGAGAGGTTCTTCATGACCTCAACTAAATCTTTAACCTGTGAAGGGGAGAGCAGCTTTAATTTGCACAAGCACCTGCAGATTCAGATGTTTATTTTAGTTGTTTTGGGTATTTTTTTTTTAACAGCTGGGCTTGTCTTCTCTAGATATGAGTTTTTCTTGAGGTATTCTGCATTTAATTATCAGCTGGGATAGGAGGCTTGCAAGCACAGCTGTTATTGCAACATTTCAGTGCTTTGACTTTCAGGCCCAGATGGAGTGAGCTGTGCAAAAATGAGGAATCAAAAGTAAAGCAAACTATCTCAAACTTTCAAAGCAACTCGATGTGAGAAACAGACTGGGATGGATTAGGAGCACACATGGCCCTGCTGAGCTGATGAGTCACAGTGCTGCACTGACGGGACACCACGCTGTGGTACCCTGCCTCACACAAATGCCAAGAGCAAGGGCCCCTCCACACCGCACCACACCGTGCTGCTGTAAATCTCTCTGCAGTCTGGGGAAGGACTTGGCTCTGCCCTTACTTGGTCAAATAGCCTTAATTCTTTTCCAGGAGTCCCTCTTTTCCAGGCCTTGTTTGCAGAAGAAGGTATTTGGCTACTGAGTGCAGACATGGGGATGGCATGGGCTCCTCAGCTTGGTGGCTGAGCCTTTCCTCAGTCCCAGCTGCACGAAAGGCCTCGTCACAAGCCAAAGGAAGGAATTAGTTTGGGGTAAGACAAGGTGGTTGATGGCGAGGTTGGTGTTAGCTTATTTTTCTCCCCTGGTTGGGGTGGCAGGGCTAATGGGGCATTGTCATGGTGGGAAGGAGCAGCTGCAGGACTGGGAAGGCAGGAGAGCAGTGCTGCTGCACTCACAAGAGTGACAGAGCATGGTGAGGTGCTGGCTGCCCTCCCGTGCCCACCAGCAAGGTAGCGTGGCAGGAGCCTGCCCTCCAAAAGTGCTCTTCTCTCCTTCTTAGTGCAGAGGGAGCCAAGGCAACTAGGCACCAGAGCTTTAATTCCTAACCAGGCAGAATCGAGAAAGGTTAACTCCACCTCTGATGGCTTCCCCAGACCACAGAAAAGGATCTGAATCCAGATTTACACAGCCCATGCCCTAATGCCTGGACTATCTTTACTTTCTGGATGCAGGCATCTGAGAGCCAGACTCTCATCTGCAGTGTCAGTGGCAAAGAATCAAACACCATGACAGCAAACACAGCCTTGAACACTTTTTTCTCTCATAATTTAACAGATTACTTCCTCAGGATAATATTTTGTGAATATAAATGTATCCCACCCCATTAATACCTACATTTACTAGCAGCTTCCTGTCAGAGGCCCCTGCTGCTGTGCACTGTGTAGGACACTGGCTGGCAGTGCTCAGCACCTGGTGCCCCCAGTCAGTCCCACCACTTTAGGTTTCCCAGTTGTCTTCGTGCTAATGCTGAATAAAGTCCAGGTTTCTACTTCCTTGTCATCTGGTTACAGATAAGGGGAAAAGCATCCTGTCTCTCTTTAGGGGCCAAAGAATCCAGTCCACCAGCTTAAGGCAGTGGATTTCTAGGAAGGCAGGATTTCCTGTCTCTCTTTGGGGGCTGAAGAATCCAGTCCACAAGCTTAAAGGAGTGGATTTCTAGGAAGTCAGGATTTCAGACAGCTTTGTGGAGCTCTCCCTATTGCCTGTGCAAGAAAATAATCTCTTTGGCTGGCTCATCCCATATTAGCTTCCAGATTCATCCCCTCTACTCTTGAGCCAGGGCCATCCATACTTCATTATTTCACTGAGCCCTGTTGCACCTGCTACATACATGTTATTAGGTCACTGCTGATTAAATAATTCAGTCTCTCTGAAAAACTGCAGCCCTCAAAAAAGTGGGTTATGTGCTGAGGCCAATCCTGTTTGCCTCAAGGAAGATCACAGGTCTCCTGCCTCTCCAGGGCATAGAAACAAGAACTCAGTTTCATTAATTATCCCTGGAGAAACACTCAGCTAAATAACTATGATCAGCTGCTGCCTAAACATGAGATACATGCAGGCTACAAATGATAAGCAAAATACTGCAAGGAATGTCTTCTAATTTCTTTTTATAAAGCTGGATATCGTGGTCAATGCAGATGGGATGTTCCCATTTCTAATGGCACAATATTGACCTTGTTTTATCAGAGAATCATACACTGCTTGAGGTTGGAAGGGATCTCTGGAAATCACCTCAAGCAGGGCCACCTAGACCTGGTAGTCCAGATCCATGTCCAAATGGCTTTTGAATATTTTCAAGAAGGGAATGTCTACAAACCTCTCCGGGCAACCTTTGTTACCCCCATAGTGAAAAAGTGTTTCCTGATGTTCAGAGAGAACCTCCTGTGCTTCAGAGTTTGTACCCATTGCTTCTAGTCCTGCACCAGGCACCTAATAGTCCCAAATATTCTTGCAGTCTCCTCTGAGAAGGTAAGGCTTGGTCCTAGAGGAAAGTACAGGACACACAAGTTTAGTCCTTTGCAATGGGTCCTTGGAAAGGTTCACCCTTACTGAACCTTGCAATAGTAGAAGGACCTTTAGGCTATTACTTTTACATTGAACACAATGCTTTAGGATGGGAGCAGTGCTGTTGCATGAGTATCAACAGCTGAACAGCACTGCTGCCTATCTGCTCTCTCCCAGTATTGACTGCATTTCTTAAAGCTCCAGCTGTTGGAAGCAAGGGATTTAAAAAAGAGTAAGCTTAGCTTTAATTCAGAAAAATCTATGGTCAAGAATTAAAAAGAGGCCCTGAGTGAAAATTCAGGGGCCAGAAGTTACATTAAGCAAACTTTGCATTTAATTTTTAGATCTCACTGTTTTTAAGCTCACCTCATGGTTTTGAAATCTGGATTCATAGATAGGCTTGTCACACCTTGGCCAACATGACACAGGGAAAGCGAAAATTAAATCTCTTTTAGATAAAATTGTTTTTCCGACTAATTTCATGTGCTCCTAAAGAACTTCTAGAATTTAATCTAGTTTTGCCACTTTGTGACGTGTATTGACTTTGCAATTTACTCCACCCAGACAATGAAAAAAGACCAGTGTCTCTGAGTAGTGTGGCTACCTTGACCTGCACAGTTACTGCTTTAAACCTAAAGCACTTCCCTACAGCAAACTTACACATGCAGCAAACAGGTTCACATTTCCCCTGGGTCACCTACTTCCTATTGCAGTAAAAGATGCATAATGAAACTACTGTCAGAAAGTAACAGCTACAAACACATACATCTAGGTTGAGGATTAACAGAAATAACTTGTGCCCTTCTAACAGATGAGGGGATTATATGGTATCCTATTGTGTAGGCAGTGCATATATCAACCTCATTTCTTTTAGACAAAAGCTAAATTTCAGGCTTGAATTATTACTTCTTCCCTAACGATAAAAGACAGCTGCGTAAGGCAAAATGTGCAGCAATGTCTGAGCACAAAAATGAGTGCAATTCTCAAAAGGCTTTGCAAAATTCAAAGAGGAGCAATAAATACTCCTGTTTAAGGGAAGTAAAAATTGAGACATCCATTACTTTTATTAGAACTGATTTTGTTATCTCACTCCTCTCCTGCCTTTGATCTCGCTTCTTCCTGAGACTAGATAGATGAGTCTGTTAATGAGACACCTCAGGATGTAAAATTACCTGCAAGATAGTCCTGCTCCTTAGGAGCTTCCCAAGACCATTTTCAGAGTCATCATTACCATAAATTCCAGAGCAACTCATGAGCTTGGGATTTGCCTTCTCAGGAGATGCACACAGTGATGCTGTTACTCGAGGGATTGGAAATCAAAGGGCACAAGGTCAGAAGACAGTTTTTATCCTTCTGAAGAGACACCTTTTATTAGCACTGTTTTTCAGGAAGATACAGGCTTTCAGTCAGCTAAGGCCTGCCTCTCCAGCTCCCGATGCAGTTCTCTGAAAAACACAGTTCCGGAATGTACCTGCTATGGGGCAGGGTGGCTCACACATGCATCTGATGGTTTACAAAAATATTATTACTTTAAAATGATGCTTCAGGTTTGATGCGAACATTGCAAAAAGAGTGAGAGACAGAGATTCACACTGTCTCTTCCAAACTTGTATAGCATTATTTACAAATTCTCAATTCATTAGTATCCCACCATTCCAGGATGCCAGCTGATGTTTGCAGGGCTGCCAGATAGAGGGGAAAAAAGAAAATAAGAACCATAAACTCCTGGGTGTCACAATGCTGTGTTTTACAGAGTCGCTGCTTTAGAAATGAGATGACAACAAACTGGTTTCAATTTGGCTACCTTACTACTACTACTACTACTACAAAAAAAAAAAAGTCCCAGAGAGAAGGACAAGACCAACTAGAGACAAAGAAATGTCTGGAAGAACACACATTGAACAGATGGGAATTCCTCTGTCTATACTGGAGAAAAATAACACAGGAAAAGATTAAAAAAAATGTATCAAACAACAAACTGCAAAAGAAAAAATAAAGCAGAAACTTCTGTAAATATGTCTGTATCGATCTTATACAGGTATTTTGACTTAAGGCAGAGAGAAATTACTGTGGTCAGAAGTGAAGCAGAGGCTGGCCTTGAGCACACGCTTCAGGTTCCAGGGATGACAGAAGAAACACCAGCAGGTCAGCCAAGGCAGTGGTCACCCAAACTCTAATTACTGAATTGGTTTTGACAAATTTGGGGCTCCTCCTTTTTCCTCTAACACTTTTTAGCAACTGCATAACGTCAGAGTGAAATCTTGAATGAGATGGGCCAATCTGGAGCTACAGTCCTGTGTGTCCAGTGCTAGTGTTGCTATTAGTCTCAAATACCATTACTTCTGTAACTTTTCCCAAATTATGTCATGCACTCTCAGGTTTCTGCACTCAATTTGAGCTGAGTGCAGGTTTCCACTGACCATTTCAATATTCAGCTTGCAGAGCTGCAGGTTCACGATAAGACCACGTCCATCCAGATAATGCGCCATAGAGGCCCCTTGCTTCAGCACCTGCAGCCAAAGCCACTTCCAGAGTCAACTAAATCAGAGCGAAGTCGTAAACCCAACCATACATTTGTACAGGAGAACAAAAGCAAGATGAGTCCCCCAGGCTATAGGCTGAAAGCAGGACCAGCCAGTAGAGCACCTGTGCTTTGCTCAGCCTTCCCAGCTTGTGCTAAACCAAGCAAGTGCCAAATCTAGAAAACAAGGCAATGAATCAAGCTAGAGAGAAGAGTAATGAAGTACAGCTGAGAATCCAAATCATTAAAATATGAATTAGGCTAAGTTAGATTTATAACTAAGGTGGGGGAAATTAAACTGCATTTTTCTTCCTCAAATTAGAGCTTACCTATACCTCCAGAGCAGGAGGAAGATGCTGCTGTCATGCCTCCACCTCAGCCGCTGCAGTCCAGCACTAGCCCTGGAGTCTGCCACACTTTACCCAAACACCCATAATTTCTTTGCTCTCACTCTGACATTGCTCCAAGTGCACGTAATGGCCAGCTCTAATTGGAGCATGACATACCTGCAGCAGCAGTTTGAAAGGCTGTAGGAATAAATGCATGGGTGTAACTATTTTCTCTAATATGAGTGATTGGGTGAGTGACAGGAGTAAACAGACTGTAGTGAAACAGGAAGGTCAGTTCAAAATCAGAGACCCTAAAAGTCCTGGGATGTCAAAAGTCCTGGAATGCTTGGATCAAAGTTCCTGAGGATTTTTGCAGCAACAAGTTCAAAAAGCACAGCCCTGGAGAGGCAGCTTCTTAGTAATACAACCAGATATTTGGAGAGCAATCAAAGCAATAACTTTTTCTTTTTTTTTCCTTTTTCCCCTATGTGGTATGGTACTACATGCTGGAAATATACCTTTCCCAAGGAGGCTTTTTTAATCCCAGGAGACAGTTTGACTAGTAGCTTCAGGTGACTATTGACTCTGGCAGCACTGGTTTCTTTAGCATCCAAACTGAGATGCCCAAAAACGAGTGTTTTTTCTGTTGGTGGAGAATGGTGGCTCCAGTATGACCCACTGGGAGGGCCAGTTGCTTTTGGAAGAGCACACCTCCTTCACCCAAGGTGATTACTCTGAAGGGAAATTGCTGTAGGAACTCATTAATGAAACAGTAAGCCATTATTTCTGACCAAGTATACAGTGTCCTTTACAAACAGCACGAGGCTGGAAAACAAATCCAGGTGAGATCAGATGCTGGCCTTTTCCTCTCAGATAAGAGTGTGAAAATGCAGTAAACAATGCGTGCTTTGTATCGGTCTGCTCAACACTGGTATGGCTGCCTTAGTACAACCTAAGCCTGTTACAGACAGCACAAACTACTGAATTCCTTAAGTGACCTTGGAAGGGAATAACTCATGTATCAAGTGGCAGCCCTGCTCCAAGCATCCTGGTAGCGAGTAGTCCAGGGGAGCGTTTTCAAGCATGTTATTCTTTTGTGAGGGCATGGAGCAAAGTGGTGAAGGTACACGGGCTTCCCTGCCACTTCAAGAGCATGATTACTTTTCCAGAGTCACATTTTTTCTCCATCATGGTCCTGCCAGAGCTGACATATTACGTCCTTCTCCTCTTTCCTCCTCGCCGGGCTCTGGATGCCATTTGCTGTCACAGGGCTGACACGCTATCGCTGCTCTGCTCCTGCTCATCTCTGGAGGGCAACAAGGTCCTGGTGGAGGGCCTGTGGCAGTGAGGCATTACCTGCACATTTGCCAGCTGTTATACCCATGGTATATTGAAAACCACAGCACACTGATGAGCTCCATACATGAACCAAGGATGGCATGTAAAAAGATAACACTTCTTGTGGGATCAGTCTAGGCTAAGGAAGCAATCTCCCCCTCTCCCTCCCATCCTTCCTCCCTCCCTCCCACAAAAACCAGACTAGATGCAATATTTTTGTCTAGCCCATCACATTTCTGATGCATAAAGCATCCTCAAAACATCCTCAGATAAGATACTTTTCCTGCCTCGTGCAATTTAAGTTAACAATCAATAAACGTAAACCAATCCAGGATTTAACTGGAAATACTGATTCAGCATGTAGTACGGGGAGCTATTGGGCTAACACATCTGGAACACAGTTAATGCCACTGCTTCCAGATGTGTGCCCAAAACGAGTGCTGAGGCAGAACTGAGGACATGAAAGCCTGCTGCCAAGTGGAGCTGACATCCCCAAGGCCTCCTGCTCCAAGGTGCATTTGAGGGCACTGTAAAACAGGAGGAACAACAAAACCATGAGGTGAAGGAGCTCTGATTTGGCTATGGGCAAAAGATACCGAGGGATTCCATTTCTTTGTTAATTTTCCTTTATTGTGCTTTACTGCAAAATCCATGTAAACATCCCACTGAAGGAGGCACACTTGTAAAGCAGCACTACCTTAAAAAACAGATAAAAAAGGGCTTTTGAAGCTTCTCCTACTTCTTTTCTTTCCCACTTCAACTAATAACTTTTCTCTGGAGCAGCAAGATGCATTTTAATTTTTAAGAAAGATTATTTGGAACCATGAATTTAAATATGGAGAGCAAATCTAGATTTGCACGAAGGCACCCCAGAGTACCATCTAATTGTAAAAACTAAGGATGGAGGAGCCATCTAAATCCATCCCACTGCTGATGGAGAATAGCTCCCCACAGGATATTTACAAGTTTTTAACGCCTTGGCCTTGTGCCTCACGTGCACCAGAGACATACTTTTAGGCCAATAAAACATCCGTTGTCATGGCTTAATGCTGGAAGAATTAATTTATCACTCATTATTTCCTCTTTTAAAGCTCTGCTCTTTGGATAGCTGTGACATAATTCTTAAAAATCACACTAGTTAAAGAGCAGAATTCGCTGTCCCCTCTGGCTCCCTGCCCACAAAGGCCAGCTATTCAAATGGTTTCCTTTTCCCAGCTTAATTTCAGCTCTTGCAGCTGACAAGGAGCCAAACCCACTGATCACAGGGATGCTGGGTGGAACACCTGGAGTCCTCTTGCAGGTCCTGCCTGGCCACCCTCCAAATAAGGGTCTGTTGGAGGCTGGGAATGGTTTTTTTTCACAGTGGTGAAAGAGTGTCCCTCTTTGGGCTAAACCAGGGAGTTATGTCTAAATTCTGACAAAGCAAGGCCTGACAGAGCAAAGACGAAGTTTTGACTTAACTGGAGCCTAAGGAAATATGATTTCACTTTAAATAAATCTCTCTCTGTCTCTGTCGTGTACACACAATCCCAATGTAAGCAATTTCATCTTTCAAAGCTGAAGGTCAGCCATTTCAACGTGGTATTTTTTTCACTGGGTGACACAGTTTCTGGTCTCCTGGCAGATCTGTACCATCAGCATCCTAAATAAACCACAAAGGCAAGGCAATTTGAACTCATTGGATGCTTTTATTTTAATGTAGCACCCAGCTTCATATCACATACATTTTCCAAAATTAGATGGGCATCGTATAGAACACTATACATTTTGCAGCTTACCACAGGGACAGTCTGCAGCTGTGAAAACAAATTACTTAAATCTGGCTATCTAATTTATAAGTTAAAATTCAGATATATAATAGCCTTGGGGTATTTTTTTAGATTAACAACCATAATGCTTGCAATACAACTTTTTGTATCAAAAAATCAGTAACAGAGTAAAACATAATGCATAAGTTCATAGCACATATCAAGACAGCTGAAAAAAGCTTCAAAACACATAATCTCTTTTCAAAGATACTAAATCACTAAGATTTACCTTTTTTCCTGAAAAAAAAAAATTATACTCTTTAGTCAATAAAATATGTGGCTTTATGAACCCATGTATTTTCTTGTCAAGGACTGTGTATGCTGAAGATTGAAAGGCTGATAGTCCTGGAAAATGGACATCCCTCATTTCCCAGCTAGCAATTTTACCAGGATCTCTTCCTCCTGATTTGGAAGCTCAGCTGGTAGGAAAGCAACCTATGCATCACCAACCAGCAATTTTCCCATTATGCCCACCCTAAATGCTTCCCATGAAGGTTTCCAAATCCCAACCATCCCTCTGTGGTCATTTTACCATGCACAGCCTCATCACCTATGCTGGCTAGCCTTGGCAGTGTTGCAGAGTCAGAGACTGGTTTGGATTGGAAGGACCATGAAGATCATCTGGTTCCACCCCTCCCTGCTGTGGACAGGAACACCTTTCACTTTCACCTTTTAGGTTGCTCAAAGCCCCATCCAACCTGGCCCTGAACACCTCAAGGGATGGGGCAGCCACAGCTTCTCTAGCAATCTCTTCCAGTGTCTCATCACCTCCACAGTAAAGAGTTTCTTCCTTATATCTAACCCAAATTTGCCTTCTTTCAGTTTGAAGCCATTCCTCTTTGTCCTATCACCGCATGTTCTTATAGAAAGTCCCTCTCCAGCTCTCTTGTAGCCCCTTTAGGTACTGAAAGGTGCTATAGGGTCTCCCCAGAGCCTTCCCTTTTCCAGGCTGAACAACCTGAACTTAGCCTGTCTTCATAGGAGAGGCGCTCCAGCCCTCTGATCATCTGTCAAGCTGGAACTGTCTGGATGATAGACAAAAAAAATTCCCCTCCCTGATGTGGATATAGAATTTCCAGCAGGAAAACTACTGCCATGCAGTCTGAAGATATTATTTTGCCTTTAACAGCATATCCAACAATTTACCAGTAACAAGGCTGCCTTGACTAAACACACTTTTATTACATCACCAGAACTCTCTGGAAGAGCAAACTGAGGACTTTTTGGAAAGAGCTGGTAATGTTTCCACTGCATCCTAGTATAATATTAATAACTAGGAGAAGGACATTGATCCTTAAGGATTAATGTGTGTTCACAGGTAGTTTGTTTAATAAAGGAATGCCTCAGAAATGGAAACTGTTTGCCTTGCTTAATTACCAGGTCATTATTTATTTTGAAAGGCTCAAATAAAAATGGCTTATCTACAAAGGCAATCAGTCACTACACTTACCTGGGCATTTTTCTATTTTCACCACAGAATTACCATAGATTGAAAGAAATACAGGTATCAGGTGATAGTAATGTTAACAGACCCATAAAAAAATGCATGAACTGAAGAAAGACATGTGAGTACACACTTACACACACACTGAGAAAGATCCTTATCTGCTCTCCCTAGTCCTGTTATGCAGACAAAAATATTTATTTGCCCACTGAAGACTTGAAAAGGGGCACTAGGCTCATGGTCAGCACATCCTCTCAGATGCAAGGATGCCATGCTCCTGTTCCCATTTATCCTCTCTTGGTGGGCATGTTGTGCTCTGCCCAAGTACCTACAGAAACAATGAACTGAGGACAGTGAGAGCTCATGCATGGGAATGTGATCCCACTCCTTCATCAGGCTGGCAGCTGGGGCAGGCAGATCTTAGTTGCTGTTCTGGGTCAGAGATGTCAGATGGGGCTTAAAGCTGATCACTCACCTGCAGCTCAGGAAAGTGCACTGAACATTAAGCCTCTGTGGTCTCACTTTCTGGACGTAGGAGCATCTCCTATCCAAAGTTTGAGAAAGTAAAGATTCCTGCAAGAAATTATGATTTTGCTCCACCCACATTTTTCTAAAGAAAAAGTAATTTTGAAGAAAATCTGTAATACTGGACTTAGATATGAATTTGGAGCAGCCAGGGCCTGTTAACAGCAGCCATGAGCATGGCTGCATGGAGCAATTGCCAGAAGCACTGTCATAGCTTCATGAGGCCTTCTCCTCTCCTCAAAATGCTAACAGCTTCCCAAGAACGCACACATTTTTTTCATTTTGTGTGGGCTATCATAAATGCTTAACCATTGAGACATACAAAAGAGTAACTTCCCGCATCATATGTAAAACACATCGACACCTCTCCCTGAATATTTCTCTTTACCAATGTAATAAAGTAGTGTATCATCATCATGGCTGACATTTCACCAAAAAGAATACAAATCAACTCACATTCTAGTCATTGAAGCTGAGTGGGGTATTCGATTGCAATGCTAAAAGTGCAGGGATTGTTAAGTACTTTTATTTATTAATCCAGTGGTAAAGTAACAGCCAAGGAAATATTTCATTGTTGGCTAAGCAAGTATCATAATTTCCAGTGGATGAAAAAAACTCATGGATTTTAGAAGGGAGACATTTGAAAAAGACAGTATAAAGCAGACTTCCATTCTTCCCTTGAAGAGTGTCTATTCCATTAATAACTCAGGTGAAATAAATGGAAGATTATTTCAAAGGAAGCTCCTATCAAACATGACAAAGTCCTCCACTGCCCTAAAAATGCAATGTGCACACTTCTTTGTAATAATTTAAAAGCTTTCCTTAAAAAAATCACCCATAAAAGAAAAAACAAGTGTGCCATATGATTACTTCCTATGAAATAGTAAGGGCTTATTAACCAAATGACAATGTACGAACTAAAAAGCAAACAGAGCGAGCACTTAACCTCATTAAATCTCAGGAATGACTCAGTAGTATTATGAACAAATGAAATAAATGATGACAAATTCTCAGCAATACCACTATTAGCAAGAGGGCAGTGGCTCTTTTGCAGATTCCCAGAAAAGCCTGCATTCCTCACATTTTGTCACTGACCAGGAATGACCATCTCACCCCAGCTATGCAACAGCAACATGAGAGCAGTCCCAAATCCAGAACAGTTGTTGCTTGTTAACACAGTGATCTTTAGTTGAATCACAACTTGAGCATTAGAAAAACAAACTTTCGGCAACAATTCTGCCAATGCTTATTTGTACCTGCAGACTTCTGGATTCACGTTCCCCTTCCACATTCCTTCCAGCAAAAGTAGACTGTTTTCTTACCACTTTAAACACTCCCAGTGATGCCTTTCTTATCTCTCAACCAAACTTTTGGCTGCTCTTTGATATGACACAGCAGCCATTCCATGACACACCCCAAGGAGAGGTTACTCAGCTGCTTCAAACCTGCTTCTCCTTCCTCTCAGCCCCAGGGCCATCCTACAGCTACAGGGAGCAAGCATCACACCCACAAGGGTGACAAAATTGCTGCACTGTTCCTGCAAGGTGACCACATACACTTAAATCAGGTCAGTAAGACACATGCAAGGTCATGTTTAAGGTGGACAACAGGTAGTGACTTCCTCTTGCAGTAAAGCACACCATACCTGCAGTGGGAGCAGAGTTGACATTACTATGTCTGAAGTCACCCAAACCAAGATATTGCCCCAAGAAATACAGCAACATTCATTAGCTAGCTTCCACTGTAAGAACTGAGACCAAAGCCACCAACCACTGCATCCATGGAAAACTCCCGTGGATTCAGCTGGCCCTGGATCAAATGCAGGTCAAAGATTAATCTTTGCTTCTTGTTTAGAAAATAGATGGGCATTAGCAGCTTTCTCCTATCAGTAGCATCTCCACTGATGTGCAAAGGAACCTTAATAAAAGCCTGCTGTAAATAGCAATTACTTCCATCTCATATTTTACAGCCTAATACATAGCACTTCTGCTGTCTTCCCTCTACTGGAGGTACAGTTCTTGTACACATACTTAAAACAAATCAGCAGCTATTAAGACAACAAAGCAGACTAATACAAATGTACATAGAATAGCTTATAAAAATGCCCTGAATGCACTTTTAACCTCTTGTTAGAAATACACTGTTGGTTAAAGAAAAAAAAAGAAAAAAAACTATACACCAGCCATCTCAAACATGCTAAAAAAATGCAGACACTGGTTATTGCAAGCAAGTGCTTAAATACTGGTGATTAGAAATAGCTGTAGCTCAAAAAGATTTTTTTATTCCTAATTTCCAAAATAATTATATTTTAGTATTTTTTATTGTTCTCTTATATGACTTAAACTAATAAAATACAAGTTCTCTAACATTAAAATATATCCGTGATTGCATAATAAACAGTACTAAGAAAATAATTATTTGACATGTGACTGAGGATAAAGATTCTGTACATCTTGCAAGTTCTTTTCCTATGGTATGTTAAACCCACAGGTACTCTACAATGATACAATCCTACAGGAATCAGTAACATCCAGAAGCACATCTCAGAGGATGACTTTTCAATTTAAGCAAGAATTCAGGAATGCTGTACCTCTTAATGATTGGGGCAGGAGGTGCTGCCAAAACTCTTATAAATCAGGAATTCTTTATATAAATAAAATACTTTCAGGTTGCTCATTTCAGTAAACTGCATTTACACATTAGGCTGGGAAGGGGGAGGAAAGAAGGCAAAGCACTCCCCACTCAGAAATATTCCACAGTCAGGTTGTTGTTTTCTGTACCTTCCTCAGCTGCAAAGGCAAAATGTGTGTAAGGGGGTAGAGACCCAGCAAGGCCAACCCTCCCCACTGCCTTGGCAGAGACCCTGCTCAGCTGCACAGAACTCCTCTCCTTGCAAGGCTGCTGGACACTGCTCTGCTCCTGCTCGTGCACGGCCGTGCAGGAAGTCACAGGACGGTGACAGGACGTAGCTGCTCCAGCTGCGTTTCCAAGGCAATGCGCTCCTTGTGAACCTCCTGCAGGAGGAGAGGTGGGTTAGAACTTCTGGGATGCTGGCATGCACCACCCTGCTCCAGGAAAGGGCAGCCAGGAAGGCTCTTGCTGACCTCCCATGAATGGGCTCCCTGCCCGTGCAGGAGCTGGGCTGGACCGCAACTCCTCCAGGGTCTGCTTCCTCATTTGGGCAGGCTCAGAGTCCCAGAGTGGGAGTGCACTTGAACCCCTCTAAGCTTCAATGTGCCTGAGGAGTACCCATCAAGTCTCCTGGTCTCCATAAAAACAGCAGAGATCTGCGCTATCAGAAAGCTGACAGACAGCAATAGAACTCAAAGGACAAGCTCAGTTTTCTTCTCTTTTGTGAAAACAGACAAACTTCTCTGTCTTTTCCTGCTGCAAAACACACGTAATAACAACACTAGCCTGCTGAAGATGGAAGCAAATAAGACCTGACCCAAGGAACGATGGCAATGTGCTCTCATTAAAAGCTTTCATCTCTGTGCTGAATTCAATTACTGTCCTATATTTTGCTCTGATTTCAGTACTGCTGGAGGTGACACATAACTGATTGCAGGGAGCTTTGTCACTGCTTTTCCAAGCGTTCCTTACCTTCAGCTGCTGCTGGAGCTCACTGTTCAACCTGGCAAGCACAGCATTGGCTTCTTTGTTTTTTCGTATAGCAGTCTGAATAGCCCTTTTCTGCTTGGAAGACTGTCTGGAGGACAGATAAATACAAGACATTTCAATTAAAAGTCTCAGCACTGGCTGATGCCAGAAGAGCAGCCACCCATTTTGCATAACTCTCTGTACCCTGGACTACACTTCAAAGACAAGGTACAAACTACAGCTTTAAGAGGAGATGGCTGAATCAGGTGGAATATTTGAAACTTGTTAACCCGAATGACAGAAATACTTTAGGCTGTTTCAATTATTTCAAAATCACTGCATTCTCATTGAGTTTAAGAATGATCCCTGCATAGCTGTGATTATTGCAGCATCTTTGCATTAGCTTTCAGAGACTTGTAGAGTTTAAAGAGTCATGAGTGGTTAACAGAAAATACAAAAATAATTCTATACAGAAAGAAAGGACATTGGCATGAAAATTCTGTCTCAGAGTTTTGCTGCTGCTGCTGTTTCTTTACTTCAAAAATTTATACTTCTTTTATTCAAAGCAGTCATTTCCACCAAAACCATCTCTCATCACAAACAGGAAAATGACTGATAGATTTCCCTCAGCTCTTTAGCTGCTAAAATGTACCTTTTTATTTTAAGAACTTATTTTATTAATTAAGAACTTTTATTGCTTCATAGACTGTGGTAACAGATCTGGAGGAAATGACAGCTATGCAGACAAGTATAAAAAGAGACAACTATACATAAGGACCAACCTATTTAAAGCAAGAGAGATAACAACAGCAAAAAAAAAGAAGAAAATACTGACTGAATATCTGAGCCCTCTTCCAAAAAAATTATTTTCAAGTTTTACATGAGGAAACAAGAGCTCTTTAATGCCAGATTTGATCTAAAACAGATGCCCTATTTAAATACGGTCCAGTGGCACACAGTCCCCATTAGCTCTTTTCTCTTAACAGAGCTGATGACACTGATTTTTGCAATAGACTCTGCCTAGCAGCACGGTGACAGGACTTTATGCCGTTATCTTCCAGTGAACTGTCAGTTTTCCGCTTCACTATTTTCCTGCAAACTACTCTCCATAGGCTATAAAGTAATAAATGATAGGGAAAAAAATAAAAGCAGGGCAATGTATGTCTGTGGCCATTTTAACATTTTAGGAAAGATATAGACAAGACAGGATTGAGATGTTAACAAATGCTGTTATCTTTGAACCACTATGGAATATGCACTCCCAAAGCACAAAATAGTACTTTGAGAGCATCCTAGGAGTCTTATTACTTATTCTAATCTCCAATTATACAGCACAGATTCAGTCTGCTGATAAACAGTCTGCCAAGAAATGCTCAATTGATTTGGGCAGCTTGATTTTGTTTCAGATTGAATCAGATGTCTTTTGCAAGGCCCTGGGTGATGGTGGGGTATGTTTGCACAGTGCTTCAGCTGAGGGAGATGCACAGACCCAATAGGGCTTCAAGTGCCTTCTCCACCACTATTAAACACACAGAGTGAAATCCCTACAAGCTTTGACAGCTGTATTTACGAGAGTAAACAACACATGTTGGGTTTGGCCATTATCGGATGGACCACAAGTGGTCTGTGGCTCACCTCACACCAGTGGCAAGCCCATTTCCAACATGCCTTGCAATGGAGAAATATCACAAGGATGTGACCAACATCAAGCATTTCAGCTTCCTGGGTATTTATTTGGTCATATCTGTCCACATGAAGGAGCAAAATTCCAGAAGACACACGCAAGGCAGAAACACACACACTCACATATAAAGTTGTGTTAGAGATGCTGGTGCTAGAGATGGTTGAATAGCCAGGCTTGCTCCTCAGCCATGTCTACCAGGTAGAGAAGCAGGACACCTTTGAAGAGGTTATCTGCCTATCAAATACCACTGACAGTCACTACAGGCTTAGTCTGCTTTTGAGTAGGCTGAAGCAGACTTCAGACCTGCATCTTGTGAAGCATTCTCAGAAACAGAACCATTAAGCACAAAATTACACAAAGAGAAAACTCTGCTACAACAGATCTCATGTTGCAGTTTGGCATGCTTGGTACAGGTTTTTACTTTTGGACTGGGAGGTGAGGCTTGACTGCTGGCAGGGTAGAAGTCACATTTATAGTGGGAGAAAGCTCGGGGGTCTCCAGCCCTTGTGCCTCTGTCCGGAGCTTCCTGCGGGCAGGTTTGGAGGGTGGTTGAGCAAGAACAACCTCCTGAAAGGAAAAAGCACGGCAATGTTAAGTCAGGCCATATGTGTCCCACCATTAGGCTGGAGAATACTTGTGACACATAAATTGCCAACAGCTGGTTAAGATTTCATAATTCAAAGATGTACAAAGCTTAATTCCAATTTGGTAATAGCTTCTCAGGTTTCTGACTCTGAGAAAGGAACAATAACTCCTGCAATCCTTTCATGAATGAAAGGGTGTTTTGCCTCCATCTGGATGACAGGCTCTTCACAACTGGGTTATACAGCTTAGTGTGCACTGGGTGGAGATGGAGGGAGGTATGTACTAGCCCCCAGTTGACCCAAAAGCATTAAAAACAGAGATTTATTTTTGACAATGCTCAGTTGGAAAGAATCAATAATCAATCACTTGCATCCCAACTTACTGCCTCACACATCTCGCATGGAGCCTTTCCCTTCTCCCCTCCTCTCTTACATGAAGCAACACTAAATATAGTTTTGAAATACAAATACATTAAATTATCCATGCAAAATTAATATGTTGAAGTATAGAAGGCCAGCTATTTCCCTTGATAAGTTACATCAAAGAAATAGTCTGGGTTTTCTAGGTAAAGCAGAGTCTTGGATTTTTATGACTTCAGTGGTAAGAAATGTTTTTGTTATTATAAATTAAGACATCCTTTCTGTTGCAATGAGAAGTAGTTTTATCACCTTACAGCTGATTTAAATTATAAATATAAATGTATCCTCTTCAGTGTATTTTATTATTAGATTTATTTCACAAGGGATATAACTATTACTGCCTCATTTCATGAATGAGTAAGCTAGGACTCAAAAAGCTGAATTGACTTCAGACAGTTTTTTTCAGCATCAAAGACAATACCAAAGATCGAACTTCACTATCACACATTTTACTGGGCTAGATTACCTTCACTACTGTGTTTTCAACAAATGTTAATAGAATAAGAAAAAAAAAATCATGGGGAAACATTTAATGACAAAACAATTACAAGGAAAACAAAAACAACACTGTAGTAAGCAGCCTGACTCACAAGAAAAGACTACTATGAGTGATACAAAATATAACCAATATAAGAGCATCAATCATTCATATTAGAAGGGTCACAATTATTAAAATAATTTGAATTATAAGGAAAAAACTTTAAACATTAAAGACCAGTTCTGTAATTACTAAAAAAAAATCTATAAATATTATCGGATGATCTGATCAGGATGTCAGCACGTCGTGACTGCACACATCTCTGGTAATGCCATGCTCTGAAGGCCTGTGCACAGGCACAGCTCTCGCAAACACACCCCATACATCAAGGGAGGAACTTGCATATGCCTTCCACAACTATAATGCCAAACTCACAGTCCCAGTCTACCTTAAAGAGCCCAAATCCACAGGCTGAATCCCTCTTCCCTTTCCAACACAATACTGTAAGCAATGGTCCAAGCAGATCCCTCAGCAGGGGCTCTCTGGCTGGCTGCTGCTGCCCCAGGCTTTGGAAGGCGGGTCAGCAGGGCAACAACCACCTGCCTCCCACACCCCACAGCCTGGGGCTTCACTGCATTTTAGGGAACCAGGTGGGATGAGGGTGAGCATGAAGTAGGTGGAGCACAAGGACTTCATTTCTTTAGCAGAGCTACAAAGCTGAGCAAGAAAAAGCAGGGCCAGGCTAGAAGTAGCATATGATGAGCACAAGCAGAGCAAGGACACTGCCCAGAAAGCCCTGTCACATACAGAAAATTATGACACTGGGTGTTTGCCTGTGTCCCCTGTTACACTAAGAAGTGTGATGGTGCTCCCTAGGCAAGGTACATCCAGCACCTGCCAAAAGTTCTTGGTTGGGCTGAGTAAATGTCTTGCAGGGGCCCTCTGGCTGCAGGAGGGGCCAGAATGGGGAGCATGTGTTTTTGCCCCCTATCCCTGCTCTGACTGAGGCTGGTGGAAGGAGGAGGTCAGAGCACGACCAGGAGAGAGAAAGCACTCACAGCCAGTGCTAAGGCCACTCCATCCCTAAGCAAGGCCCTTTGAAGTGTGCCATTTTAATTTCAGTGCTTTTGACAAATGATAGCTTCATGCAAAAACATATTGGAGACTCCACATCTTGAGCAAATCTCTCCCAGTCTATGTACATTTAGTGGCAGATCCTGACCTCTAGCAAACAGGTGTGTTTACATAAAAATCAAAACCTCAAAAAACCAAGAAGTGCATCACAATTTGGAGGAACTACAGTGAGACAGGGCTGGAGTACAATCAAACTCTTTTTTGTTTCCCTAAGGCTCCACAAGCCCCTATTGATTTAAAATAAATGGCAAGCTGCCTCTCTCAAAGCACGTGCATCAATGTGTACATACTAAGAGGTTTCTTAATGATTTATCCGAGTTGATGTCACATATGATCACAGTTCTCTCCAGTGTCTTGACCTCCAGAGAAGGTAAACATGTAAAAACATAACCCTAACACTCTGTTTAACTGCTTTTATACTTAAAACAACCACATTTCTAGATGAAGGCAAATCACTCCATAATGGCACAATGTGTGCAGATCTCACCTTTTTTGCTGAACTGTTTTCTTCTGCCTGTGATGGGGGTCTGTTCATCTGAGGGTGTAATTCAACCTCAGATGGTTGCTCTGTCTGCAACAACAAATCAGTCATTGCTACACGCAGAAAATGACTAGCAGTCACATACAATAAAGTCAATGAAAGGAAATGTTAAACACAAAAGAAAAGTTACTTTAACAATTCAGCAGTAGGGAAAATGGAGATCTAGGGTGACATATGTCTTCTGCAAATTTTAATGAAACCATATTCTTGCATTTTATTGTGCTGGGAAAAGGGGAGAGAAGTTTTTTAGTGAAGCATTAGGAACAATGTCTCTGAATGTAAACAATCTAGCATCCAGAATTTCTCCTAGAATTACCATTATGGCCTAAATACTCTGAGAAAAACCAAGAAAGTGGGGAAAAAGCTAGAAATATGTTGGATATGCCTTGTCACTCTATTTTCACCTGAAACCGATGAAAATTCATAGGAGTAAGCCTCTGTCTTTGAAGTTTGTGAGGCTGGAGTGACAGAGTCATACCAAAAATTCCAGCTAAGTTACTGAAAACATAAGTCATAAAAAAGCATGTAAGTCTTCCCTCCTCCCTTCTCACATTTCAAACAGAAACCAAGCTAAAAACTCACCACAAAGATCGACACATCTGCAAAACGAAACACCTGATTTCCAAAACATCCGACTGAGGAGCAAATTAAAGCAGAGGATTAATCCCTTGCTTTACCTTTCCAGAAAGCTTTCTGCACCTTTTGATTTCCTCCACCAGGACAGGACACAGCACTGGAGAGGGTGGCAGGATTTAGAACTGCCTATTCCCAGGTGCACAGCAGCAAACATGATATAAACATGGTGTGGCTGTTTTCTATCCAGAAAGTATGGGCTGGGTCTCCACGATGGGGAAGGCAGGCAGGAACAGGAGGTTGAGACCACTTGGCAGTGACAGAGAGCCTCTCCTCCTCTCTCCCAGCTTCTGCCAACTTGGAGCCAGGCTGGCAATGGCCCCCAGGCAGCAGGGACAACCTGCCATCCTGCTCCCTCCTCAAATGAGGCTCATCTCTACACAGGTGAAAGCCTGTGTTTAAAACCAAGTCCAAGGCAAACATCAAATTTTTAAGGGGCCAGGATTTTAGCCACAATAACCATGTGTTGCACACCAAAGAACCTAATTCACTGTTGCCAAGAGGTTTCTGCATAGGCACACCAAGCTCTGTGGCAATCACAAGTTTTCAAGTGCTTAACTGTAAGTTAAATAAAATCAACAGAAAGCACTGAATTTGGTATATTTAAAAATGAGAAACTTCTCCATATCATTTTTATTTCTTCCATAACAGACACAATAAGAGCTGTACAGAAAGCTGCAGGGGAAATGTGGTTCTGTCATACTGCTCCTCTCCAACCATACATTATCAAACATGCACAGAGGAGGAAGTTTTGAAATTAATTTTTAAAAATGCATGTGAAATTCCTCAGGAGAGAGAGAAGAGAGGGACTGGCAAGATTTCTCTCCCACCCTTTCTTAAGTGTGCTACATCTGTACTGTTAACTTATGGTTAAAAAGAAAACCGAAGAGCCCTTCACATTGTAATATTTCTAGTATTCGACGATGAATATCTTAATTTTTAAAAAATTAATAACTATTGGATGCCAACATCTGAATTTTAAAAAGCTTTATATATATTGAAGGGCTTCCTCTGTAAATGTAGATTTCTAGTCAAATAGAGTAAAATGGAAAAAAAGCAATTTTTTGTGCATCTACAAAAATCAAAACCTTTAAAGTACATTGAATGCAGAAGAATATTTCTTTATCAGCAAGCTGAATAGCCCATAACCTCCCTGATTTCTACAACTGCTTTTTATATATTTGAAAGAAATGAAGGCTCTAAGCACTGATAACAGTAGCCTGGCCAAGTCCACAAGGGTTTCATGAATGATTTGGGGATGGCAAAGCCCAAATAATGAACAAAACCACACAGTATGTTTGGGGCACATCAATTTGACAACCCATTCATTAATTTAGGGACAGCAAGAGTAAACCCAGCCCTTCAGAGAGACACTTAATACACATACTATAAAGTCCTTATGGTATAGCTTTGCTGCACAACACATAACAGTGCCAGGGTACAGGAAATACAGCTTTTAATGACCTTTTAGTGAAAGGAAGCACTAGATATCTGCCTTAACCTGGCCAGGCAGGCAGTTTCTGGTGCTCACACCAGAAACTCCAGTGTTGGAGTCTACATTAAACCTTGCATCAAATGCAAGAATATATTAACTTATTCCACAGAATGGAGAGGGGAAAAAAAAAAAGCCTGACCAACTCCATATTATTTAAGTATAGATAAAAAAATGCAGCTTTTGAAGAATCAGTATGTTCAAACAGTGTAGCAGTAACTGAACAGATTGGTATTCTGCGATGTCAGTTTCAAATAATCAGAAAAATTGAAATCATGGTCAGATAAGGGGCTTAGAGAGAAAATAAAAATTTAAAAAACAACAGAACCCAAACTTTTGCAGAACCATCCTCTCCTTTTTCCTTTTTTTATTTTTTTTAATGGTCTCATTACAGGAGAATACTGTTTTAAACCAAAGGAAACTGAAAAGGGAAAGAAAGGGTAAACCCTGTGTTCCAGGGAAAGCAAATATAAATCATAGTGAAAATGTCAAAAGGGGTAAGATTTCAAAATCTGTGATAGCAAGACATTTTTTGCAAGCTGAGTGCTGTGATGTGCCTGCCAGGGACAGCCTGCAGCCCATGCCCAGGGCTGTGGTATCCACTGGCCGTGGCTGGGCCACTGGGCTGGCCACGTCTCCCTCCTGCCAGGACATGAGGATGGAAAAGTTCTGCAGCTAGCAGTGCAGGGGCTGACAAAAATAAAGAAATAGCTATATCCAACCAAAAAAACCCAACCAAACAAAAAACGAAAACAAACTCCCCCCCCCAAAAAACGACAAAACCAAAAAAACCAAACAAAACTAAACTAACAACAATAACAACAACAAAAAAAAAAATCACTCTAGTTCTGGTGATGCAGCTCCTGTATAAGGAATAAAACCAAGCGACTGCCATGTCCCTAAACTGCCACCTAGTGGCACGTGGGACAGGCCACTTCTGAGAGCTTGGCACATGCATCATGCATCGCTGCAAAGAAGGTTTGCTGGCGCAGGCAACCCAACGAAGTCCTCTCTGAGAGGCTTTATGAATACAACTGCAATCTGATGTCTCCCCACATTGTCCCCACACAAATTTTAAAGGAAAAATAACTCCTGCTTTTTCTTTTGGCTGAGGGATTCTTTGCAGATTTCCTTCACTGATTTGGACGTGGGGTATTTGTAGACTGCTGGTATTGGGCAGAGAGAGCCTGGCTCAGCAGTACTCTGCTCCTCTAGTGGAGTACAATGAAAAGGAGAGCCTTCAGGAGCAACTGTGGCGAATTCCCTTTCGTTCTTCATAATTTTAATACCACACTTAGCATAGTCTGCCCACAACTCATTCAGAAACATGACAATAAACTACCTCCCTCCAATCACAGAAATGTCTTAAAATTTTCACATATCTTGGCACAATTATTTTCGAGATTAAATTCTTCACTACTAGTTTATTAATTACAAATTATGCAATATGGTCTTCCCATAAACTTAATTTATGGTAGTGTAGAAGGGCTTCAATGGAGGTGTCTCACATCCTCAGAATGGAGTGAACTACTGACACTGGGAATGCTGCTGTGCTGGCTGGTATGGCTGGGAATGCATAGAGGGTTACAGGAAATGGGCAAAGAATACCCTGGTAATCTGCACTGCTTATAACACACTGCAGAGTCTGCAGACCAGGCCCACAGGTATTTTGATTTTGGGAAGCAGGGGAAGAGACCACAGAAAAGAGCAAGATTTGTTCTATTCCAAATCTCCTCAAGAGATTCTCTTTGCAGAGACCAGTCCCAGTTATATCAGCAGACAGTATCTCCTGTTTCCTTAGCACAGCCTTGACTTTTCTAGGAATAACTATACCCTTCTCATTCTTCCAGGCAGAAGGCAGAACTGGCCAGCAAAGTTTCTGTGCAATGGCCACAGACAAAGCCCAACCTGCGGCCTGTGGCCAACACTGGGCATTAGGACAAATAATTTCTCATCATTAAGGAGAGTATTAAGAGTTGCAAATGCTCATTATTTCATCGCATTATCCCTGACCAGCCCATTGATGATCTCCTCATGGCTCCATGTGATGATACTTAGCAGCACCTTTCCAGGAGAATAGGTAACGCTCACTTAAGCAGTGAGTGCTTTGGAAGCCTCAGATGAAAGATTTTCATAATCACCAAATAACACAGTATCTTAACAACTGGTTCTTCACTTGCATCTCCAGGTCTTTTGCTTTGCAATGCTGGATTATATGTAGATTTCACACCCACTTTTCAAGACAATATGTAACCAATCTTCCAGAACAGAAGATCTACACCAAACTTTCGTATTTCTGTTACCTGATAGCCTTTTTACAAGAGGTGAAGTATATATATTCAATCATTCCCACAATTCAATTTTGCTGTCACTTATGCTCCAGGCTAACTTTACACATGGAAATAGTCCCATTGTAGTCACTGGTACTACTCACAGAAATGAAATTATCTTTGTGCATTCATTGGAGTAGCCCATAATCATTGCCTATATAGTGCCACTGCTTAGCTTGGCAAAAAAAGGTATTGAGAATAGCTTATCTGTAAGAAAAAGTAGGATACTAAATATGCTTAACGCTCTGCATGTGCCCATTGCAATCTTCTATCATCTCTGCTGTAAGTTCATTTAAGAGGTATTTTGCTCCTTTTCAAACACACGTATTTTTGTGCTTAAAGCCAATTTCTGGAAAGTCGATACATCTCAATTCCAGTTTCTGTGAGTCTTCTGCATCCTACACTGAATCATCAATTCTTTTTATTGCTTATTACAAAAACTGAAAATGGTAAGACAGGAAAAAAAACCCACAGGGATGCAAATGCAACAAGCTGCCAGGGTCTTAGTGTGCTGCCTGCTTTCTCAGCACTGTGCAGCCCTGAAGTTTTGATAAGCTTTTTCTTTCCCTGAGCTATCTGAGGGCTGGTGATAAGGTTGAGGAGAAAGGCAGCAAATACAAACAAATTGCTGCAATGTTCAGCTCATTCACAAGGAAAGAATAGGACCCAGATGGAAGCATTAACAATCTGTTTTAATACTTCAACTTCCACAAAACCAGATTAACGTAAGCTAGAAAGGCATATGTGCATTCCACGAGAGATACAGACATTGGGTTCTCAGCTTCTTTTTTTGTTGTTATGATAAACGTGAAGCCAAATTAAAAAATTGTTACAACACATTTTAATTAAGATACTTGCCTTCTTCCACTCTTCCAGAAATCTCTTTAGAAAGGATTTTACAGCATCCATCAACTACTCCTCAAATTCAATTTTAACTGTGCTACTTTCCACCACTTCTTAAATCGCAATTTATTTTGTCTGCCTGTCTTAGATTTAATATATAATTTTCATGAGAGGAAGATAATCCATTTGTATTATATTAAAGTGGCAGATGGCAAAATCTTTCATGTTATAGAAGACTTTCAGTTTCATTACTGTTACATGCTTCTTCAGTACCTACTGCACAGCTTATACAGCATATGCTATTCTGCATCCAAAACCATGGAGATAATAAAAAAAACCTCCAACCTTTCCTTGCACAGTGGTTGTAATTGCAAGCTAAAAAGCATTCCTCTTATTTAATATAAAATAATTATTTGAGAGAGTACCATCATATATAAAATTGCATAGTACCAAAAGCAAAATCTTCACTTTTTTGCAGGGTTCATTTTTATTTATGTAACGGAAAAGTTCCTTTCTGAAATATTCAAGGTTTCCTGCCAGCACTTGAAATTCCTCATGCAGTTTTACAGAATAAAGTAATGCCTGAGTATTTTCTCCAAACAACCTTGTAAGCAAGTCCGATCTCATCCTCCATGTATCCCTGTTTTAGCCAAAGACGCTGCTGTGGGGGGAAAGCCTGGAGCACCTCCCAGCACAGAACCTGCACATGCCATCCTGCTCTGCAGCCCAGAGGTCTCAGCAGGATGGATGGCAGTCCTTCCCCACCTCTTGGCCTCAGCATGGGCACTTGTAATTGATGGCTAAAAACCCAGCCTGAGCCACATGCGTGGCTCTCCACGGATTCGGCAGGACGTGGAGGCATGTTAGTAGAGACAACTTCTTGAAATGGGTCCCAGTTTTCACTTGCAATTCTGGATGATGAATGGCCAAAAATCTTAAAGGAGTTATGAAGTATCAAATAACGTTTGGAGAGCAGAACATTCAATACGTTAAAAGGAGCAGTATCTCTGCTTTCCAACACCACTAGGGGCTGTGCCCGGGCAGGGTGACCCACCCATCACCCCTCACAGGGCTTCATTTCCAGCATTTCACCAAATCAATAACATCTCATGGTAACAATGGCAACTAAACTGACAGCCAAATCCTGAGCTCATGTAACACAGTGAGATTTTAATCTTCAGAGCTGCACTGTACTCAGGGTACTTCTATTTGATAAAGTTAATAGCTGCCTGCCTGCTCCATTTCACTTGAATGCTTTACCTTCAGCCATAATTTTTTCAGCGCCTGCCAAAACTGCCAGCATGGAATCAGTGGGAAAAACACATCCCAAGGTCTCCAGAAATAAAAGTGCAGCACAAACCAGTGTGAATTTACAAAACCAACAGGCTTAAAATTGTGACTCTGGGAAAAAAGACGAGGAACATCAGTTTCTTCAGCCAAGATACACAGAGTTTTCTTTCAGTCCCACTGTTTTCAAATTCCCTTATACAGCACAGGCAGGATTGAAGATACGCCTTCATTGCTGGACAGGAAGGTACTGAAAAAGAGTACTTTAAATAAAGGAATGTTGATCTAATTGGGCAACACTGCAGATAGTTAGCTGATGTTGGATAAAATCCTAAAGTTATATTTGCTTTTTGGTGTTCATCCGTAATTCCTATGAACATAAATATGATACTAAATCTCCCAGAGAAAGCAGCAGTGGTAAATTACTTCTGTAGGCTTAAGAGCCAACAGTAATAAAGTATTATTTTGTTTTCCATTTAAAAAATAACAACAGGGGCTTATATGAAACATGCATACATGTTTGGCTCCAGTGGAACGTTATTCATAAGCACCCAAAGTTATCTTGTATCTGAAATCTGTGTCACTGCAAATCAGCTGCACAGCTACTGCCTGCCTACCGTGATTCTTGCACCTCCAATGTTACACAAATTTTCTTTGTACAGCCCTAGATCTGCACAAAAGTTTTGGGGCCACTTTTATGCCCTCTCTCCTTGATGATATAAGTTTACTATCAAGTTAGGAACACAGGATGAGGAAAAGTTACCCAAGCCACTGAATCCCATTCTCTACAAGCCCAGAAAAAACCCACTGTAGGTTTCTCCAAAAGCTACGGGTTATCTGTTCTATATACAGCATGCCATGGGAAATAATCAGAGATAAGGCATTGCCAGTATCCTGAATCTACAACAGCTTGTAGTATATTAAATATTTATGGTTAAAAAAGTTGGGAAACCAATATGGATAAAATTATCCTTAAATCCAAGAAGCTACCACAGACTTGCTAAATGTGAGATGTGCTACTAGAGATCATAGAAGGTGTCAGTGAAGTTACACACACGCTTATGCACAAAAGGGAAACACTTCAAAATAACATATCCAAAAAAACTCCTCTCATATATGTATAAGTGTTTTTCTATACAAAATCTTTCCAAGACAAGTTTACAGAATTGAGGCAAAACTTGAATGATTTTTTTTAAAAGGAAAGCAAAATGAATTGATTAATCTAATAAGAGTTCGTTCTGCAATTTACAGCGTCTTACTGTAAACATCAATTCAAAATGGCTTGGTGTGCAGAGAGGTTGGAATTTGGGTTTAAAAATCACAAACTGAAGATAATGATGTATCCACACTACTAAACTGGCCTTTTGTCGACCTTTATTTATTCAGGTTACTTACAGTCACCATTGGGACCTCAGATAAAAGCATCACTGCATCAGAGAAGTGTCTGGTGAAAGCTCTGAGGAAACCTTAAGTACAGCTTATGAACTGATACAAAGTCAATAAAATGCTGACTTTGGCAAAAGAGACACAGCCTGAGAAGGAACTACCATAGCATTTTAGAGGCCATCAAGATAAAAGAAACAGAGTTAAATCCGCCAGCTCGAAAACCTGTCGTAGAAGTAAAAAGAGATGCAGCCACCACCTGTAAAGGTGTCTGCCCAGCAGAGGCGTGGAAGAGCATGGGCTGGCAGCAGCAAGCTGAGCAGAGAAGCCAGCCCTGCTGCTCTTTACCATAAACTGGCCAGGTCCTCACAGCATCCCAAGACTAAAGTCTGCCACAGTAAGCCTGCGCAACAACAATACTGTGAAGTCAAGGTCATAACAGTATCAGCTGTATCACCTTGTGCTCCGCTCACCCAGTGACAGTCCTTGTCCCTCATAGTTCAGCTGCCTGGACTGTGGAAGCAGAGCTGGATGTGTACATAATTTAGGAAGTTTGTGATATGAGTAGAGATGTTTGGCATGCTCTGAATAACCAGTGATTCAGTAACTCACCACAGTTGATTACTTTGGAGGTTCTGACAGGAAAAATAATGTTTTCCTAAAGGCTGAAATAAATTCTACTAAAAAGCCCTGCAACACCGGACCAAAGTCAAGGTGTTATTTCTATATTCTGCTTTCTGGACTTCTGATCCACTGAAATGTAACACCTACCCCTGGGTACCTCTCTCTTACGCACTTTGGTCTTTACATCCCATGAGCCCTTTAATCTCACTCTAAAGAGCCAACTGCTTCAAGCTGCTTCTCTGTCATCCACAGAAAACCACAGTCCTCAGAAATAAATTATTTCCCTCTCCTCCTCCACCAACTGATTTCCAAAGCTGAGCCAAAATAATCATATCATGAGCATACTTATAATGTGCACAGCCACCTGAAATATGCAGGGTTTACTTCATTTCCAAGCTACATTTGTCATTAACAGTGCTTAACTGCAGGCATACAGAAAAATGACACTAGAGAATGATTTTCAATAACATTATTGAAAAATAAGTTAAAACAGAAATTTAAGGAGAGTTTGGTAAATCCTGAAATGAGAAAAAGCTGAATATGCAATTTCAGCCTCATGGCTTTTCTTCAGGTCTTGATCCTGTCTCAGCTTTGAAAGCAGATCCCCTCCTCCAGCTTCTCTGTGCTCTTTAAATCAAGGGCCTCACTGGACTATGGTAATCCATATGGTCACTATTGCTTACATGCTATTTGGAAAGGTCAGCTCAGCTGAATTATGACCCCATCACACATACTTCCCTGCTGTCTGTTACCCTTATCACAGAAAGGCATGCTTGGAGAAAAAATAAACTATGTGATGAGCATGAAGTTTATTACGTTTTCAAGAATTGGTTTGAGATACAGTTTTGAGACACATAAGTACAATAGCATTTTGATATTTGATTAAATATCTTTAAATATAAGCAGAAATTAATTAAGCAAATATAAGTGATGTAAGTTACCAAAGCATCAGCTGCATATTCATTACTGAGCAGACAGAGAAACCACTCTTTTTTTTTCCCCCTTTTAGAAACCAAACCTTTGGAATGGAGAGGACTGGATCAAAAATTTCTCAAAAATGAGAATCTTCTTGTGTTTATCATTTTAGGAAAGTCCTGTATTTTGCATGTCCCAATGTACAGTGAGCACTTGGTCCAGTATTTGGTAAGGAAGCTGCTGGACATGCATAAACAAATGAAGTTGTTTCACTTCCCTGCTAAGAAAACACAACCTGATCACAGGACAAGAGAATGGACAATTAACTGAACCTTGCTTGAAACCAACGGTTTTGTTCTCTGAGAGCAGGATTTGTTGTAGTTAGTGCTTTTCCTATGGCAGCAAGAGGGCTTGCGCTGCACAAACCCAGTGCTGGGGGAAGCTGCAGCAGTGGCAGGACGGCTGGAGTAGGCTGCAGCAGCAACTGCTGCAGGCACATGAATGGGAGGAAGGGAGCTGTGCTGTGGGATGTGGGATTGGGAGGTAGGGAGCTGTACTGTGGGATCTGGGGAAGCCCGAGGGAAATGCTGCTATCTGGGGAGTGTCAGACAAAGCAGGAATGTGATGGGGGCACTAAGGGGTTTGCACTGTTAGCAGCATGGCTAATGCCATCCTGACTGAGAAACATGCAAGCTCAAACCAGAGAGTTCTACAGTCCTTAAGGCAGAAACTGCACTCAGTGCTAGCAAGGGATGTGGAGAAGGAGCACAACAAGCTGCATGCGGCAACAAGCCTCTAATCACTTAAGCACTGTGCAGTAAGAAGTGTTCAATAGCACACTCTTAAGGGTAGATCCAAAGTTCAAGTCATGACCATTCTGGCCTAAGGAAGGTATCTCACTAGCTTTTTGCATGGAAGGGCTGTCAGCTTCCCTGTGGATTTATTTCCTATCATATACTTCATCTAAAGGAGTAATACATGAAGCATATTGCTGCCAAAGACTTAACACTGCCAATGACACAGAAAAAGATTATGATCTTCCATCATTTCCTGAAAGGTGAAGAATTATCTTGATGCAGACATGCATGATTTTGTCAATTTATGTTGTGCTGTAGTTGTGTCATGCTCTAAAAAACAAAACCCAAAACTTCACCCAAAATTCAAAATAAGAGCACACCACTAATGGTTTGAAACTTAACAACATAACTGACATGGCATTCACTTCCTTTCAGCAATTCTTTTTTTTTAAGCCCATGGGTGTAACACACACTACCATGCTATGGTTCTCTTAGCAGATGCCCTCAGTGTTTCTGAAGCTCAAGAAGCAAATAACAACAGCAGGTATCAAGCCCATGTCTTCAGGCATGAAACTCATTTTAGTAGACTAACTTCGCTAACTTTTTATTTACAGTTAGATCTAGTGGGTGCAAGTCAGCTCCACTGCAAAGAGGTTTAATTAGTCTGTAATTTGACACTGCAACACCCCAGCCAGACAGACACAGATAGGAGGACATGGAACTGCAAACTTCCAATTTTGATTAACTTGGAAGCAAGAAAAACTGCTGTGCCCAAGCCAACTTGCACTAACCACTGCAACGGTAACATAAATAAACAAATAACACACAGCAAAGAATTAAAGCTTTGTCCATACCTGAGATACAGAAGGTCGAGGGGGCAGTGCAGGTGGTGGTGGGGGCAGCCAGCCAGACCTCACAGCTGAACAGAAGAAAGAAGAAAACAAGAAGATGATGATAAAAAAAATCCCAACCAAACAAAACCACTGTAATTTAATTCCAAATAATCACGGAATTAGTTCCCAGGATAAATGGAAATTCTTCCTGGTGAAGAGGCAGTATTCAAGATTTAATAACAAAACCCAAACTTGATCTTTATTGAGAAAACCTTGTTTGAAATAACTTAATGAGTAGTGAATGAGTAGTGATTTAATTGCTGTAAACCCCCAAATATTATGACAAAAAGCAGTGAAAGAAGCGTGTTAGCCACAAAACCTGTAGGTAAAGCAATCCAATGCCAGTTAAAGAAACCCAGAAACAGGGTCCACTTGTTCTTTGGACTTTGCTCTTTGTCATTAAAAATACTGCCCTTCTTAAAAGTGACACTTTAGCACCCATTGCAGACACTAGCATTCACCCTGGACAAAACACACTCTGTGATACAATACAGCCTTAAAAAGAAAACATCTGCCATGGAATTAATGGCACAAAAGCTTAAATTAACCAAAAAGAAATCAATTTCTTTGGTTTTGTATTTCGTATTTGCATGCAATTACTCAGTGGAGGTATTTCAGATGGAGGAAGAAGACAAATCCCAAGAGTCAGTTCAAGCCCCGATAACACAACATAATGTCAGCTTTGAGTTTAAGTCAGCTAAAGGGAGAGTAATAATAATGTAGATGCTACACTGTAAATTTCAGTTTCCTTAAAATACAGAAAACCCATTTGGGACAAAACTACAGGATAGATGACAGCTTCCAAAGGCAACTGTGAGGAGGCAGAGAGGAGGAGGATGAGGCTGGCACAGAGACATCAACCAGGACTAACTGGGTTACCCTCCCCAAGCTCCTGTTGCACTGAATACTCAGCACTTGCTCTGGCAAAAACACCACAGTCCATCTTGCACTGGTGTATTTTTGTGTAACAAAAAAACCCCTACACTATTAAACTTAGAAATGCTCTTCAGCACAATAATGCTAAGCAATCAATTACATTTATACACTTTCTATTTCCATGCACATTTTAAAAAGACCACAAAGACCATTAAGAGCCATGTTATAGCTCAGCCATTTTTATATTTTATATACCAAATCTAAAAATGTCTACAAGGCTGAAAATAAGAAGAAAAAAGATACTAACCATTAGAGATAATTTGACATGAGAGTAAAACTGTGTGAAAACATTGGGAACAGCGTTATTGACTATTTAAAGCTACAAAGAGACTTATAATACACTGATGGGTTTTTCCATTTTCTGTTTCATCATCTCTTGTATCTTATAAAATAAAGCCTAATATGGCACACAATACCAAAGAGAGAATTAGAACAACTAAAATAGAACTGAAGTTATGCCAGGGAGCCACTGACACACCTACAGGTAAGAGAGATTTGAAAAAACAGTCATCAGGATCCTTTCTCTTGCATTTAATTAGTTCTGTTTATAAGTCCATTGCAATAACAGCATGATGTGGTTCATGTTCTCCATCTCTCCCATGCAACTGATCTTTAGAAAAGGAGAAACCCTCCTTTCCTTTAATCTGAACTTCAGGTTATTACTTCATTTATCTGGGCACTGGCGATGGCTTTGGCATTTAAAGCTTGCGACAATATTTGAAAACAACCCCTAGCTTGGACACCATATGCTGGAAAAGCATCTCCTGAATTCATTGGACATACTGTGAAACTCCGTGAGTCTCTCGGGATTTGGCCCCCAAAATTACAAAGGGAAAAGTAATTGTTCCATAAAACAGTCCAATGAAAAAAACCACATCACCACACAAAAAAGCCACCACAAAAACCCTCCTTCTTCAGCTTTCAAAATGCAACATATATGAATCTAGTATTAAAGAAGTTAGATGCTTACAACATGTGAATTTGACCCAGTTTCCTCCTTTTAATCCTAAAAATTCTAACTTAAGCTTCTAATGAAATATTCATAGAATTCCTGCTGTTGCAGAAGATCTTTGGCCTGTTGATAGAAGGAAATCATGCTTATGTGAGCACAATTACTAGCGAAAGTTAGCTGACTTTGGAGGACTTGTAACAACTCACAAAAAACCAAAAAACCTCCAGGCTTCAGCCTTCTCTGGTGTCACTACCCTAAAAGAGGACAGTATGAACAGACACTCGTTTTCATGTGCTTTGGGAGGTGGCTCATACTATCCAGCTATTCCAGAATACTCTCCTTCCTGGGAGAGTGCCCTGCACAGATCAGCTCTTGCTGTCAGAGATGGCAGCACCACTTATCTCAGAGCAAACACAAATACAGGGGAAGGTCTGTTTCCAAAATAAAAGCAAGTACCCTGGGGTGAGCAGCAAACAGACAAATATCGTACTTCCAGGTGCATGCCTCAGAGCTTGGAGAAGCCAATGTCCCTGATCTTTAAAAACAAGTCTTCACCCTGTGCAGAAGCCCAGGGAGCTGGATGGGCCTTGCACAGGTCCTCTTGCTATTGAGCAACTTGCTGGCATTCAAACCAGGCTGAACCAGTCTGGGCTGGAAGGGACCTTAAAGATCAGCTCAATCCAACCCCCTGTGATGAGCAGGGACATTTTCTCCTAGACCAGACTGCTCAAAGCCCCACTGCGTAAGGTAAATCCCACAGAGAGCATTGTGCAAACCCATACAGGTACANGGGACATTTTCTCCTAGACCAGACCGCTCAAAGCCCCACTGTGTAAGGTAAATCCCACAGAGAGAGCACTGTGTAAACCCATACAGGTACCAGTAAAATAGATTTAAGTATCCATACCACATGTATTCCTGTAAATTACAGCATTTTCATGCACTAGTTACTCCCACAAAGATAGTGCTTTAAGTTCAAAAATAATGGCTCTTTACTTAGCATGTTTACACTTTAAGATGGATTATCTGCACGGAAACCTTCCAAGACCATTTTTCTGCCCCATTTTGGCAACCACAAAGGTCTGATAGTACTAACATGACACCACACCAGATTAAAAAAACAGGTTTTCCAATCTGGAGGTAGGCTAATATTTTAAAACAGCAGGCTGCAACTGTATACTCTGAGAAATGGTCATGCCATCTTATCTGACCACTCTGCCTCCAGCCTCCCTAGCAGACAAAAACACTGAGTACTTAATCATTATTTGTAGCAGTGAAAAATAACAATCCTAGGAACCACTCAGATAACTCCTTTACTTATTTGATGTGGGAAGAGAAGATGAAGGAAAAATAGAAGTTGTAACAGCCCACACAAACCTATGGAAGTAGGTGTTTAAGTCACCACATACATCTGCAGTGGAGAATCCCAAAACTAGGGTGAACGAGTGTGGGCCCATGAGATACTTTAGAGCAGTATAAGAGCAAGGTGCTGTACTTCTCTTACCTGAATCACAGTCACTTATGCTCTTGGTTTTCATTATTGAAGAAAAAACTGCCATAATACACTGAGCTTCTGGATGCCTGCTGTTTTTGAAAATTAATACTGGAACAGCAGCACATAAAACTTCATTTCCTGAAATATTTCCATGTCAGGTATTTAACATTAATTCCCTTCATGTGGATGACATCTTGGTTTTAGATGTCTATCACCTTGGCTTGAATATCACCTCACCCAAGTTAAACTTTGGGTAGAAAAAATATAGGTCCTCATTCCCATCTGAATTGACTACATATGTAAGCAGTCTCCTGAAAGAAAGGAAGGATTTTTTTCCTGGGTAAAGGGCCATTTTGTACCTTGTAGGCCAAACTGTAACTAGATTCCTCCTACCTAAGGTTACTGACCTCTTCTCAAATCGAAAGAGAGAGTCTGGCTGATATATTTGGCATTTTTCAAGTGGATGCTACAGTACTGTTGGATCAAAGGAGAGGCTGGTTGCATGGTAGATTTCCATCAGTTTATGCAGCTTCAGAGTCCTGAGCTCCCAGATCAGGTTTAACAACACACCAACCAATTAATTTTATCGTGAAGCAAAGGGAGTAAGATACTGCAATCAGCTCAAAAAAGATAAGCTAAAAGAATGAATTATTCTTCAGTTCCCCTAACTACCTAAGGTTTTAGCTCCTCAGGGAAGCCAGCATTTTCACCCTTCCATTCTGACACTATTCTGGAGAGGTTTTTGAGATACTTTTCCTGCTTCTGTTGCCAAAGGCAGAGCACAGAAAAGTTCTGTGACTAAGCCAGATTCTGTTTACATCCTTC
Organism: Bombycilla garrulus; assembly: GCA_013400315.1. Taxonomy (NCBI): domain Eukaryota; kingdom Metazoa; phylum Chordata; class Aves; order Passeriformes; family Bombycillidae; genus Bombycilla; species Bombycilla garrulus. Next base: position 69,846 of record VXBU01007568.1, on the reverse strand, counting down.
TTACGAAACTTCTATTCTTGTTCAGTGGAATTAGTACTTGGTTATCACCTAACACTGACACCATTCTTTGCACAACTTCTTTTATTTACATTCCTGACAGCAGCATTAGTAAGTGATTGTGAAATCACCATTTCTCAAGAGATCTGATTTATTAATTCTCACTACTATGTCTTAAAAAAAAAAAACAAAAACCCAAACAAAACCAAAAAAAAATAAAAACCAAAAAAAAAACAACCCAGAAAAATTTTAAAGCTTTAGCCAGGAATATAAATTTAATAAAGGACTCTACTAAGGTAGTTGTGAAACACCACTGATCCAGGGATCTGTTTCAATAATTCTTGCTAATGTCTCTTCAGAAGGTAATAGAATTGCAAAAAAAAACCAACCCTGTTTCAGACTCCTGACATTAACTTTGTTACCAGATTTGTAGAAATGCTGTAGAAACATTGCCAGTGGCAGAATGACCTCTCTTCTCACAGTTAGTTTTGGGAACCTGCTCAGCAGGCAGTTCCTTGTGTCACAGCAAATGATGCACACACCTGATGTCACAGACACACATTCTTGTTATGGGTCTGTTTCATGTGCTAACCATACAGAACATTATTTGTACCTTAAGTGAACAGAAAATTATCCATGTACTTTCCAACTAATTAGGAAGAGATATAGCCAGGTCTTAAGTAATTAATGCAAAGTAATTAACGCACTATGAACTCACAGGTGTGACCATCTAGGACACCTGCTAATGTATCTGAAGGGTCACTTCGAAATCATACAAGCAAAATATCATGAGAGGATTTTTATAATGTCTGTTTTTAATGTCCTATCCACAAATTTCAGCATGTCTTAAGAAATTCTGTAAAACAGGTTTTTTTAAAAACATCTATTTTCTGGTTTACGTCATACATCCACAACATCTGTATTTTTACCTCCCTGTCCCCCATTTTCCTTAAACCATTTAATTTTCTAGTTCGAGATTTCTCTACCCTTTCCTTTTCTTTGTGTTTCTATTTGGGGACTGTTTTCTCCCTCTTCCTTTGCCCTTAAACAAAACTACCCGAGATTTTGCTCTGTCTCATGCTTAGCTTCATTCTCCACCCACAGGGAGGCACAGTCCCTCCACCTACCTCCCACAGATCCATGTTGCCAGAGCTTCTCCCCTCTGGAGACCTGGGGGGCAATGCTGGAAGTTTCCAGCACAGAAAGCATCTGTGATCACTTCCAACATGGACACACTCAGAACAGGCACCTGGGAGCCAGGAAGAGCAGGGGCTACCAGCCATCAGCCCTCTGGTCCCTCCTGAAGCTCACACACTTCCTGGGGACATCTGCATCTCCAGGGTGTTCCCCACAAGGGAGGCAGTTTGACCCCTGATCCACACAAGACACAGCAGATCCTCTATAAAGCTGTTCCGTGACGGATGAACAGTTTTTCATAGAACAGAGTAACCCCCACGGGATCATGAAAATGGTCAGTGGGGCTGGTACGGCTAGTCAACATTTCAGCTTTCACAATTTTCCTAGCAGAGTTTTTGGATTAAAATTTAATTTTTAACAACCTACAACAGGATGAAAATAGACTGCAAATCGTTCCTCAATCCCTGAAAGAGCTAAGATTAGATAAATGGGAAGATATAATTTTTTAAAAGTTCAATTTATTGACAAAAATCATAAAAAAATCTAGCTACACTTGAAAGGCTGGTAAGATTTACTCCAGTAATGTACTGTCTGGACTCAGCCCTTAGAGATATCCATAAAAATCTAACAATCTAAAAATGCAAAAATAAGTTACCCCATCAGGATCCTATCATGTAATAATTATTCATCCATTTATATCCTCACTATTTTCTCCATCTTATTTAACCTTACCTATATTCTTTTCCAGTTGGGCAAAGAAGTAAGTTACACAGTTGTAAACATGCAAGTCCTACTTAAAAAATTCTAGAAGGTGGGCAGGTGCAAAACTCTTCCATTCAAATCAGAAGGAAGACATGAGTATCTTATTCAGAGTAAGCTCAGTTCAGTCATCAAATATATCCTGAAAGGAAACAGGACTAGAAAAAAACAACAGCTCCAGTACCAGATCAGGGGCTGAGTCCCAAACGAAAAAAATTATTTTCTGATTCAAAAAAGTATTTTTGCAGCAATTATTTTTAAAATGTATTTCATAGCCAGAGAAAAATAGGAATAGCAGCTAAATTTTGTGTTCTCTGTGCTCTATGCATAAGACATTTTTAATTTAAATTTGTCACAATCCTTACAACCAGCCACTCACTTGACTCTACACTCCTCACTCGATGAAGCTTGCAATATTAGAGCTCTTGTAGGCTATGCAAACAGCAATTTGTGAAATGGCATATTTGGTGAGGGTATTTGCCATTATCGCTTCTCTAAAATAAAGCTCCTTCAGAATTTTCATCTTCCTAATTTAATGTTTAATGGTCTGATTAATAAACACAACACAGTAACGTGCAAGACAGTACAGTATTACAGCATGAACAGAATCTCAAGAAAGTAGCTAGATTTTACCATCTAATGGTACCAAGACTAATGTAAGAGCAACAAGAGGAAGGAGTCCTGAAAATTAATTACTTAATTGAATTCAGCCTCAAATAAAAGAACATTACTATTCTAAGTTCCCCCTTGTCACTTTCATTTTCAAATAAAATTTTAGTTAAGAAATCTGTACTTATGGTAAAACAAAATCATAACTGCACCACCCGCTAAAAGCTTGTCTATAGCGGCTACATCTTTCAGACAGCTAACCTCAATGGACACAGACACTTCCTGGCAAATACAATTAAGCATAAAAGAATACAGAAGATAATACACTAATCATGCTTATCTAGGTTAAGTTTGCAGGGGTTTTTTGTATTCAGTTTCACGTACACAAAAGGGAAAGTCACTTGCATTTGGCTCACTAAGCTAAAAAGACAATCTAGCTGAAAAGATCCTAAAAACAACTGGGACAACAGTATTATGGTTACTATTTGGGCCTATTTGTATCAAAACATCTCTGACATCAGAGCAACAATAATTTTAATTCTCAAAATCCTTGTTCCTACACAGTTATGAGCAGTTTCATTTTACATGTAGACTTAAAACCATTCAGAAATACAAAGAACTTGACTTAGACAAATAAAAAAAACCTAAGATATCTCGACATATGTTTAACTATTCACAAATCTCCACACTTGGCAAAGAAAACCCACCAAGCCTCTAAGCTCAAGGAAAGGGTGTGCTAATTGAATGAAGTATTGGAAGTCTGATAAAGTAAAGAAGTACTGAAAACTCTTCTTCAAAGGTAAGAAAAAGGGGGCAAAATGTGATGCTGAACAGCCCTCCTTTAGCATGAATGAAAACACGAGGGTGCAGAAGGACAGTTGTACAGATTGAGTCTCAATGACAGAAATACCACTTCAAACTGCTTGGCAAACATATATGAAGGAACGCAGGAATGATGTGGGGACACACTTATATCACTGGGAATGCTGATGCACAGCAATAAATTCTGTTCCCTTGTTCCTTTTCTGTGAACACCAAATCAGAACAAATAGGAGGTTTTCTTGTCTGGAAGCCATCACTAGCCCAGCAATACTAAGTACAGTTTACAGATCTCCCTGCAGTCAGGAAAACATCATCTGTGACAGAAAACACTGCACTTTACAATAAAATGCTTGTTGTGTTTCTACCTGACCAACAGGTGGAACTTAACACCTCACATTTTAAAAGGGAGAAAAACCCCAAAATACTAGCCCCTTGTTGCTGGCTGAAACCAGCACCCAGAAGCAGAGAATCCAGTGAGTGCTGAATACAGTGAGTGCTTCTTTAGAAGCCTGTGTAAAAAATGATGCCTGCGTGCCACATGTTCTTCACTGCAGGGACAGCTACAGCAGGAGGTGACTTCCAGAAGCAAATGAATGCTGAAAACCTCCAGTCAAAAATTCATTTGTAAATACTTATATGGCTATTTTGTTCAATCTGCTTCCAGATAACACGGAACTACACTGTTTATGACAATCTTGTAGTCTGTAGACAATCAAAGTAAATTCTCTTTTCACAATAAGTATCCTCTGCTCAACAGAACTGTTAATTAAAAGTAGTTATGTGACTCAGAAATGAAACTAAATGGGAAATAAAATGTATTTCAGAGGGAACTGAATTAATCTTAGAAGACTCAGACTGCTGTCACTGCCCAGAAGTAAATTCTTTTTTAGCTGTCATGGGCAGCAAACAGAACTAACAAAACATCAGAAGACAATGGATGCATTTTCAGATTTTAATACTTAAACTGAGACTTGCCCCAGCCCCAGAGTCACCCCAAGGCAGACTCTAGCTTACTGCTGCTGTTAAGGCTAGAAGGTGGCTGGGGCTCTACTGCAGGATCTCTGGGCTCTGAGCTGCCCCAGTTTTGGCCCCCTCAATACCCAGGTCATAATCTGGGAGCTCTTGGCTTGTATCTGATGAGAGACTGGGCTAGGGGAGAAATGAAGAAGTAAACTAGGTCATGTATGCATTTTAAATGACATTTTTGTTTCTACTTAAAACCTGCTGTTGTCCTTCCAGGAATGCATAAACTCTAGCCAAGTATTTTCTTAACATGAACACAGGCCAAATGCCAGAGATTACATATTCAACAAAAAGAAATACATTGAGAATGCAGCAGCACAGGATTGTTCTCAGATGCTAACGCAAAGACTACAAAATAAAAACAAAAATAGAAGCGATTTCTGTTTCCTAACAGAAATTCACTTGGATATTTCAGAAAGTGGTGCCTTTCAACAGGTTCTCATGCTTTTTTGTGTCTGTCCTGGGCAGCACTCATTACAAAATCCTAGAGAAGTGCAGCTATGAAGTATGAATGAAGGTGCCTTCTTCAAGTCCAGTTACCTCCCAATTCAACAATTTTAAAGCACATTTCTATGACTAACGCACGGATGGACATCCCAGCCATCACAGATAAATATTCTTTGTGCATATTGGCCAGGAGAAAGGCATAATAATATGATGACAAACATGATATAGCAGCAGTAAATGAATAACAAAAAAAACCCCCAAAATTGCAGTGCCCACAACAGGGATTTGCCGTAGTCTTTAAATGAATTTACTTGAAATAAAGATATTTTTCTTTTTCTGCCCTTTAAAAAGGAAATAAACAAAACAAATGCTTCAAAGTACAAATGGATTTATAATTAAAGAAATGATACCTATAGATCAACATGACCTATGTGGAACTGAAAACAAAACTCAGTACTACTGAGGATTCTTTTGTGGGTCTGAAAGAAGATTATCCACCAATCTCCCCAAACTAAAATTATTTCTGAACTAGAATTAGTAGGACAAAAACCAATGCACCAAAATAGAATGATTCTAGTCATGCTGGATATACACAGAAGCATAGAATATCCTGAGTTGGAAAGAACCCACCAGGATAATCAAATCCAACTCCCGACCCTGCACAGGACATCCCAACAGTCACACCATGTGCCTGAGGGCATTGTCCAAATGCTTCTTGAGCTCAGGGTTGGTGCCATGATCACTTCCCTGGGGAGTCTGTTCCAGTGCCCAATCACCCACTGAGTGAAGAAAATTTTCCTGATCTCCATCCTCAACTTCAGGGCCTTCCCTTGGGTCCTGTCACTGTCACCATGGAGGAGAGATCAGTGCCTGTCCTCCTCTTCCCCTCATGAGAAGTTGTAAACTGCAATGATGCCTCCCCTCAAGTCTCCTCTTGTCCAGGCTGAACAGACCAAGTGACCTCAGCTGCTCCTCACACTGCTTTACCTCCAGACCCTTCACCAGCTTTGTTGCCTTCCTTTGGACACTCTCTAATGGCTTAATGTCTTCTTTATATTGTGGTACCTGAAACTGCACACAGTTTGTTAACTTCCCCAAAAGAAATCGCTTAGTGACTTTTAAAATGAACCATTGCAAAAGCAAGATGTTAATTTTCATTCACAAAATGACTTCTTCAAGAATTTACATTCTTCTTTCATTGTGTTCCAAACAAAATTTAAACCCAAATTTATTTCCCTCCAGTTTCCTTCCAGTTATATTTGTTATCTGGATTCCAAGAAGATTTGCTGCAGTAGAAAATGTGCACTTGGCTCTGTCTGAGGTTTTATTTTGATGTAAAACAAAACCAAAACTGGAGGCACCAGATCCCTCAACAGGAACAAAGATAAGGAATTACTCCTCTGTGTAAGGCAAAAAAAACCCCAAAACAGTTTATTTCTATTGAGTTCCAGAGAACAGCACACATAGCAGGACTCTTTAATTCTCTCTAGTGTTTGCACAAAAAAAAAGTCCCATATAGGAAGAGGTAAAACTCTTTTCTACTCCAAGAACCACATTAGAGAGCCCAGTTAAACATTCCTTGACACAGTCAAACTTAGGCTTTCTTTCTGAAGCACAAGCATGACGGTGTTTAAGCTGGTCCTTGAGTCAGATGATTGGTGTGCAGCACACAAAGCTCTGATCTGGTGGTTCAAGGACACTGCTGAAGCACAGCCACGCTGGGTGACTGCTGCCCTGAACAAACAACTCCTCTTCCCACTTGAAGGCAAGAGGCACACTCAAAGGGTAACGTGCTGAAAAGCCATTTTCTTTCAGTTCACCCCAGCTACTAGTCTACATTTTCTTTCCCTCCCCTTAACATGCACCCGTGTCAAAAGAAATACCCTTTTTTTTACTCAGAGTGGCTTCTGATTGTTCTCACGCATATGTTAGACTTTAACATCAAAAATGTTTGCTTTCTTTCTCCCAGTTTAAACATTAAGGGTTTTCTTTCTGCTTCTGAACTACAAAAAATAAATAGTAATAAGAATCAATTATACTGTAGTTACTGATGAGAGCTGTCTTAACAGCCAGACTAGTTATAAACAGTCAGTGATGACAGACTACCATATGTTAAGCTTCCCATTCGTGTGCCAGAAATCATTATAATCACCTTAATTATAGAAACAGTGATTTTTTCCCCTCAGTGGCGATGTAACGCAAGCAAGTGCACAAGCAGAACTCCTGTTCTGCAGTGCATTACTGTCTGCAGCAAAGGCCAGCACATGCACATATTGCCAAGCTTTTCTGCAAACAGATCAAGTTGCCAAGCATGCAGCTAGCCTGCATGGTCTCAGAAGGAGCAAAGAAAGCAAACTTTACCTTGTGTGTTTTGCTGGAATATTTTGTTCAGATCCAAAGAGGAAGCTCTGGAATGTGATTTTTGTGGCCTCGGAGGTGGAGTAGGGGGCTCTTCTCCCTTTTTCATGGCATCTTCTATTGATGTGCTAGAATAAGACCTAAGGAAAAACATGTTGGGGAAAAACAGAAAGTACTTTATTTCAAAAATTATTTTTAAACAACTATAGTGAATAGTACTAAAATACACTGACCAGAAGTCAGGTTCCTGGTGGAAATTCTTTGCCCTAATGACTAAGAGTTCCCTCTTATAACAACACAGATTTATTTGGCAACAGAGGGACCTAAGCATGTGGAGAAAGGAATGAGTCATGCTTACAGGGCTAGTATTTTTAAGGCTTTTTGTAACACAGCTTGAGGCCTTCTTATGTAACTTTGCCAGCAGGATAACTGTGGCAACTATTTTGAATAAACCAAAGTAAAATTCCCCACATACACCCCTTGGAGTTTCTGTTGCCTTTCCCAACTCCAAGGGTAGTGTTTATACAGGTATAGATTCAACCAACCTCTTCCAAGTAAACATTTCGTACTTTGTAATAGTCTCACTAATATAATAAATTTTTAACTATTATAATGAATTTTACATAGGAAACAGTCACCAAATTCCACAAAATCCAGAAAAACTGAATGGCTCCAAAGTGACTACAACTGGCCAAATACATGGCTCAGTACTTTTTCCAGGCCCTCCCACTGCACATAAACCCCAATGTGGTGTGGTGCATTTGCTAAGAATTTTGATTTTGCCAAATACTGTCCAATTTTTTCAGCTGTTGTAGTTCAGTTTAGAAAAACATAGACCAAACAAGACCAAGACTGTTCAAAATAAGCACTTGCAACTGAGATGTTGGACTTACTGTATGTAGCACATTCTGCATGTCAAGGCAAGACCAAAAGTACATTTGAGTAAAACAGAAATAACTCCCACTAGTGGCAAACCATTTTTTTTTGCCAAACAGGTTCCTAGTATTCAGTGCCAGCAGTCCAGTTAAGAGCATATTGAGCAACATCCTATTACCCTCACTTTCCAGGTCCAAGTTTGTCCATTTATGAACCACTTCACATAACCACTCATAAAAACCTAATGGAGATTCTCTGTCTCCCTGCTTTACCTCATATAACTTCACAAGACTCCTAGGTTTTTCCACTCCGTTATGAATTCTATATAAGATCAACATTTTTACTCCTTTTAATCCAACATCTTCATTCAAATCCCATTCAGGATTCTCTTTAGGGAGAAGTTCATCAGGATTTGATATTCCTGCTCCCTCAACTTTCTGATCTACCTCCTCAACTTTTCTCCTCTCAGTCCTTCCTTTGCCTTTTTTAGAACTACTTTTTTTCTTCATAAATAAACAAATTTCTAAACAAACTTTTGTATCACCCCAGCTGGGGTTATGTCTCATTATCATAGATTTAATAATACTGTGCACATCATTTGGACTGTTACAGTGAGATGCAACATCCTGTTTCCAGGTCAATAAATCACAATTAGTAAACAGTGTAAGCACACAGTCAGTTTTTCCAGCAGTCCCACAATTTTTCTTAAAAGAGCCTGAATCACTGATTTACTCCTCTTATTTTGGTTCCGATACAGACAAGACTTCCTGATTTACTTCTTTCTCTAATAGGACTGTCAGAGTACTCCTCACCCTCCGAATCAGAATTTTTAGCATCCACCAGAGGAGCCATCAACAATTCTACTTGTTCATTATCACCCCCAAGTTTACCAGATTTACTTTTCACACCACAAATTCTTTCACTCTTTTAATTTATTTTCTCAGTTACTGAATATATCCAATCTGGTTTTGAAGTCCATTAATACACATATTTTCCTAACTTCCCAATCATTTTTTAAATAGAAAAATAAATCCCCCTATGGCATTTCATCCCATTTCCAATATGCACAACAGGTTTGAGTTCAAGGATGTGCTCAAGCATCTTTAGTCTCAACTTCTGCATTGAAGCAGTGACATACAGTCAGATGTGAGACAGCCACATGTGACAGAGCAGTCACATTCAAGTGACTTTTTTTGAGCTTGTTTAAGCATTCAGTGTTCTATGTATTTGTGCACTTTTTTGCATATTTGCAACTTAGTAACACAGCAAGAAAATGTAAAACTCTGCAGAAACTAAAAAGCTTTGGCTAGCAGCAGGAAAACAGCACACAAGGCAGTTCAGCGTTCCCGAATATAGGTCCTAAGAACAGAGGATTTCAATCCTCTATCACCATGCTTATAGCTCATCCTCTCTTACTAGCAGGCTTTGACAAGCCTGTAAGCAGACAGCTTCTGATTATACTCTCATTACCCAAGCAAAGAAATCCCAAGCAGAGTGCTCTAACTAGCACCAATTATGAGAAGTTTAAGGTGAATTAACAATACATTTATACACCAGTAGGTGACAACCAGCCCAAGAAATAATCCATTTATATACAATATTTTCTGACACAGGTTTCCCTTTTCTTTCTAACATCCAAATTCACTTCTGGCACACAACAGTCCTGAAGTCCTTCCATCACACACCAACCAACCACAGCCAAGCACATGGATGCCAGTAAGAGGATTCACTCACCCACACCTGAGAGCTGAGCTACTGCTGCTGTTTCTGCAGGAATGTGCAGTGTGTGCCTCCATTTGAAATCACCGTGCAGGCTGCACGAGCACGGAATTGCTGAGGATGTTCCCTGCAATGGGGTGGTCCCAGCTGTCCTGCCACGACACCCCTGGGGCTGGGCTGGAGGCAGTCACCACCCTGACAAGGCAGCAGGGCTGGGCAGACAGGCAAAACTTCCAGCACCTTATGACCAGAGATCATGGAGCCCTAGTGCAGTATTTATGTAGGGTCTGTAGCTTACAGATTCCTCCTGGTGAAGCTGTCTGATCTGAGCTGTACTTCCAGCACCCCACCAATTAAAAAAAAAAAAAATTAAATCCAACACTAGTTCTGATGCCTTCTATCTAACACCAGAGGAATGTAGGCCTTTCCCTGAAACAGGAATGAAAGCAGTACCTGGATCGTGGTCTGGCTCTGAGTGCATTAGGTTCTTGAGCAGCTGAAATAGAAAAGAAAAAAGAACCACTAAAACATCATATTTTAAATAAATGTCTTTAGCTTCAGAATCAGTGTGCATTAAACATGTGAGTGTTGCAAATGTGGATGTGAGAGAATACTCCTCTCACATGAGACACAGGGATTGATTTTCACTTCTCCTTCCCTTTTGTTTTTTTTTAGTGTGTGAATGTCTTAAGAATTCAAAAGCCAACATGAAGTGAGAGCTTCACCTCTTTAATTTGATTAAAAACCAGAACACAGGAAGAGCAATAGGTCTGGTAGCTCTGACCTGTAGTCGTGGATGTAGTTGTGACAAAGAGATGTAAGGAACAACATATACTTTTTATAGAAAACGTCTTGCTCTTAGTCCAGGTATCTATTGCTTGTCCTGCTTCCAAAAGCACGAAGGTTTATGTCCTTCCTAAATACTTTAACTAATTAGTATATATATGTACTTCACCCATTAGAAAATATTAACATGTCATGTTGAGACTGTTTTGACTTTGGGAAGGAAAGGTATTGAAGGAAGAAAGTTTTAAAGTCTAAATGTTGATCAAACACATTTCCATAAATGTAAAAATGGGTTTCTGATGTTTGTATTAATTCCAAATTTCCTGTCACATGCAGGTTTTATGTGATAGGAAAACAACTGTGCTGAATTATCTTCTCTGGGTAATTCCTCAAGACTGTTCCTTGGTTTACATTGTCTTTTCTGTTACTCTCCTTACTAGAATCAGATAATTTTGAGAAAACATATCTGCGTGATTGCTTTCAAATTCATCCCACTGAGATATCCTCAAGGTATTACAGCAGCACCAATGATCCCAGTGCACATACAAAGTGAATCCTTGTATTTTTCCCAGTGTACTAATCAAGGTACAACACTCAAGGGAAACAAGTAGGTTGGGGAAAAAATAATTGTCAGAATTTCTAGCTTCCTTCAGATATATGTCTACTTTCAAGTCAGACATTTATCACCAGCTACTACAGAGCGCTTATCATCAGTTACTACAGAGGACTACGTGAGAATACAATGGATCCTCCAAACCACAGAACAAGAGCTGCCTGTGGCAGCAGCTGGCAAATATTGAGTTTTTAATGGCTTGTTCTGCTACTGCACACTCTCCATAGGAGGCTTTAGGCTCACAGAAGACAAGTAACAGCATATGGCACATGTACAGCCACACACTAGCCCTTCATAAAAGAAACAGCTTTTAGGATCATGCAGAGCTAGTTGGTGTTTTGGAGAGAATAAACCCCACTTATAAACCAAGTTCTAGCAGACTGTCATCACAAACTGGTTCACAGTCATTCCAGATTTCTCTGCAACAAACTCTTCCTAGCAACGAAAGAAGGGAGAAGGAATTAATATTAAAATATGCAGTGGCGATAATCCTCCTCCCTCTCTCTGTGTCAAACTCCCAGAGAATACAACTTCAGACACTGCTTCCCTACAGCCATATGACCCAATTTTCCAATGCTGAAATTGCTGATTATTAAATTACATGCACAATTATTAAATATGCCACTTAGAAATATGAAGTATAAATCCTTTCCAAGCTAAACCATGTTTAAGAACCTTCAAATTTTCCTCTTCTTATGGAGACTGTAATTCTATTCATACTTCTTTTAGAAAGCCTTTCACATAAAAAGCCCGTAGGTAAAACTGACATTCAAACTCTCCAAGGACATCCTGTTGAGGTAAACAGGAAAGCACATAAGGAAGAGAGAATTCCAAAACGACTACTAATAAAAAATGATAGCAATAGAATTCTACTGCCAAGGATTTTCTTTTTAAGCTTTTGAAAAACTAGGAAATTCAAGGCTACAATTACAGAATACCCAGACTTAGCTTTCCTTTCAAAAGAAGCAGTATAATACAAAAAATACTATGAAGCAGGTAGTTCATTATTAGGACATACAAACAATTGTGGCAGGATTTCCAAGAAACGTGCAGCTATTTTGGTATGTTCAGTCTGTGCACACTTCATGTCTGAGGTGCGGGTTTACACACATAAGTGACAAAATCATTCAAGACGATACAAAACTATTTATCCAGTTTTCCATATTTCTACTGCTATGGTTACACAAGCCTAACTTTCATGAAATGGATAAGTTAAACCTGTTGAGTATTTTACATTGATTATTCCAAAGTTTATATGATTCCTGGAGTAGTAGAGCCTGACGGACTGAACAGCTTGGTCTGCAGTAAATAAAAAGGGTGTGAAGGTTCCTGTTTGGGTGTTGAGCTGCTCCTACAGCCCTCTTACAAGACAACTTCATTTTAATATTCCAAAGGATGTTGATTTGGTAACTTTTGACTGTAGCCTAACATCTTACACTCAAAAGCTGCCTCTTTGTTTTACAGGCTTAAGATCAGGTGGGAAATTGTGCTGAAAAAGGTGAAAGGCCAAAGAAAAAAAACCAAAGCATTCCCCATTTGTCAACAACAACCTCAATGACTCATCTCTTATTGGCCACCTAGGGAGAAATGTACAATTTAAACACTTGGAAATTTGGCCCTCAATCCTTTAAAAGGCTAAGGTCAACAACGATCCTGCACTTAGGAGACTAAATAAATTGGCCAGATATTCAGGATGCTGAGTATATAACGTTCTTACTGATTTCAAATTTCTAGACCTTCTGAAGGCAAAGAAAACTTTCACAGACTATCATCTTTCCTGAGTTTACATAAACAGCCTAAATGAATAACCAAAGAGGCATGTAAAATTTTTCCCACTTCATCCCAAATGAGTTTTCATGCTGGAGGTTAATGATTACAGTGACCTTTCAGAATGGTGACTGATTCTGAAACAACCACTCAATTACTGTGCTGCATCTACTCCACTGGATAGATAAACAATTTTACTTTTCACATCAGTTGTAGCATGCAACCTGAGAATGTGCTGGCTCAAATCCTCACTGTGCAGCACAGCAAGAGTGGAACCCCTGCAGGGACAGGAGCCACGATGATGGAGTGAAATTCTGCCACTGTCCCCCTTGGTACACAAACACAGCAGCAGGACTGGAGGAGCACAGCAGCATGGGGAAGACCACCCTGGCCAGGAGATGAAAGACACAGGGGAAGGAGACATGACCTGAAGCAGGTGACAGTAAGTTTTTTTCCTGAAGTCAGAATTGCTGAACTGAAAGTAAAACTCTGTTGTGCTCCTGGGCAAAACCAGGGGGAAGGAGAACAGAACAGAAAGTCATGCAATGCAATCACCACCCCTTTCCCTGAGAGGGATGTGCAAGAGTGAGTGTGTGTGTGTGTGTGTGTGTAAAGGAGAAGCAGCAGTCTTTTGAGAATAGGAGCTGAAGATAGCAAATCTGGAAGCTGCCAAGTGTTTGGGAAGAAGCCAGGAAAAAAAAGATTTGGGAAATGAGGCATGCAGCTGTTGAGCAGCCATGAATAAATCGAGCTATAAGACAAAACTGCTGTGACAGACATGTGGAGTCCATTTTCTTAATCAAGGATATCTTCATGAGTAAAAACGTTCATGTAAAAGGAAGAGAAAGCAAGATTTTAGCTTGACTGGGACCAGGGAGGGCTTACAAACATTCTTACCACTGTAGAACGAGATTAACAATAGGAAGGCAAGGGATGTCTGATGAACTGAACTGAATGTAGGGGAAACTTCTGGAGAAAATAAGTCATTTTGACATATGCTGTTCCAAAAAATAACATTTTCCAGAATGATAGGAACAAGGAGTGTATGTTGGAGCTGGAGAGAGAAAAATCAGGAGTGGTTTCAACGAAGAAACAAACCCTGAGTCAAAAGCTTGCGTCAGACTCTTAAGTGCCTCAAGGTCTGTGTTTCCAAAAGGCTCTCTGTCCTGTAACTCCTTGACACAAAATAGGAAAACTGAGCTTTCACAAACAAACAGGCCATTTCAGAATAGTCACCAAAACATTACACAGTTATTCTATACTTTAGATGAGGTTTTACCAAGAGGTACAATATTCATGCTCTTGCATCTTCTTTGTAGCATGGAAGAACTTCTGAATTTTTTAAATGGCTTAAAACATTTTCCACACAGGAAGAACCCATACACTAACAATGAGGGAAAGAAAGCAAGAAAATCTTTTGACATCCTGAAGAGGTAATTAATATTTATCTTCCAAATAGTAGTCATTATGAGGCAAAAGCTAATATCAGTAGCAAAATAGTAAAAGAGCAAAGGGTTCTTTCAAAAATTAATCAAGTTAGACTAATTTAGGCTTACTGTGATATAGAAATACTTGATCAAAATTCTCATGCAAGAAACACATGGCTTTTTTTCTTCTCTTACCTGCTTTCACAGTCAAGTGCTGAAATTCCTTTGGTATAGTTTTAAGAGTAGTGCTTGCTTTAAGAGCTTAAGAAAAAAAAAAAAGAAAATATAATTACTTTAAGTATGTGTGAGTAAAATCTAGAAGTATCAGGTCTGAGAAAGGAACACCTAAAGTGGTATTAGACATCTTATAATGCCAAACATACTTGAAAAGTAGCCAAATACTTCAGAAAATTGAAGCACTCAAACAAGTAACAATTTCCAAGAGCACAAAAATCAAGAACAGAAATACCTATGCTCAAGTTTCTAAATAATCTCAAATTCTGAGAATTTTTGGAGTTGAGTGCTTATTCCCCTTCAACATTCCCCTATGCATCCTTTCTAATGGAGTTTTTAATGCACCATAGTCTATTTTGATGTACTGTAACGCTCAGTGTTAAATGACTACTTGGAATGAAATCTCTCCTGCTCTAGGATGAACTTGCTTTAGCAAAGAGGCTGAACCAGATGTCCCTTCCAACCTTAGCTGCTCTATGATCTGCCTTTATCAAATAAAACATGTGGGAAAAGTTCTGGGTCTTGTAACCCAGCTCAGTTTACATTATCTTCCAAATTTAACTACATTATAACCTAAGTGAAGGTAATTTACTTATATACTTTTGAAAATGCAGGAAAATTTGTTTCTACTGTCCTGAAGTGCAGGTTCTTGATTTCTGGGGACTGGGCTCGCACCTCAGTCAGGAGAGTGATCTGTTCTCACGTTTGTCAGAATAGTAATAAAAGATAGAACAAAGTGTGTTTGTTCTTAGGCTGAAAAGGTAGCAATCTGTGTCATAAATACACTATATCTTCAGCCCTGAAGGAGGACTGTATGCCTTAAAACAGGTCCCCTCCCATGTGACTTAACATGTCAGCTACAAAAATGAAAGCATGACTTTGTCACCTAAACAGGGAAAAAATATTCCCTTAGTAAAAAGTAAATCTTCCCTAGACGTTTCAAAGCAATAACCTTCAAGGTTCAAGCCCTTTTCTTGAATTACACATTTTACAACAAAACAAACCTTGTCAACAAAACAAGGTTTTCTTGGCATATGCTGCCATGTCAAAATATTTTACAAACACACACCAACTCTTGACAAACTTTCTTAGGAAAAGGGACACTGGGAATCTGTCAAACTCTGTATCACCTGAGTGTGGAAGGTGTATCAGGAATGTGGACTGCCTGGTCTCACAGCTCTGATGCAAACTTAACATGTGCACATCTGGTAGGCCAAGGTATATTTTATTTTAATTAATAAGTGTGCAGCTCTGAGAATCAGGCAACAAAATACCCACAACTGTTTTGTTTCTACAATGGAGGGACAGCAAGTAAGAATTGGGAAAAGGGAATATAAAAGGGAATGAATGGCTGTGTGATGATCTGGTGCCAATTCTGGAAGCCATAGAAGCTACTGCAGCAAAAATAAGAAAGATAACTTCAACATCACATGACTTGGTGTTGATGGATGTCAAATAAAATTAATTAATCAAGTCTTTTCAGCCCAATTTGACTAAAACTTTTGTTTTGTAAGAAAATACGGGGATTATTTTTTTCAAATAGGAGTAAAAACTGATTTTTTAAGTGTTTGTGTTCTTGCAAAAATGGATACTGAAAATTTGGTACAGTGTAATCTTTACTCTTAAAAAACTCCTGATAACAATTAAAATTTTGTTCAAGTAAGAAGCACAACATTAATTGCCTTAGGGTTAGGCATATTTTAGAAGGTACATTTCCTGTCATTCACATATGATAGAACTAATTTTGAAGCAAACCCCTCCATTTATTTGTCGTCAACTCAGCTGCTGTGAGTTCTCTTTAAATCTTTAGCAACACATAGCCAGCTTATAAATTAAACACACCATTTCTTCTGTCAGTAAACATAGGGGCTTACTAAAAATAATAATATTTATTATTATAATTTAATAAATTATAGATAATTTAATCCCTAATGGGAAAAACAAAATAGTTATTTATTTGAATACCTTGTTGGTCATCTTTCTTGCCGTCTTGTAACAGTGCAGAGCTATCAGGTACCTCTTCAGCTGATGACTTCTAAAGAAAGAAGATATGTTAATTACACTGATTTTTACAGCTGGTACCCTTCCACAGTCAAATGTTTAAGAACACAGATCAACACAAATAATGGTGACATTTGCTCTTGCACCACAATTTCTTCATCAGATAAAGAAGAATAGAGAACCTATAGAAAGACATTATAGCTCTCCTTTTCAAGGTACAGCAGTTCCACACCTGAAATTAGTTAGAGGAGCACTTCAGCAGCGAATGACTGCAGGAGATAAGGACTTTATGTAAGGGGAGACTTCTCCCAACAGAGCGATACATAACACCTGTGTAAGGATAGATGAAAGCTTCTCCAGTCTCCATGAGAAAAGTCTCTCTAATCAGAACTCCAGCTGTACTGCTTTAAAGGCTGCTGGCTGATGTGGCTGATCCTTGAACTACTCTTTTCTTTCAACATGCTGTCATAGAGAAAAGCAAATTTCATTAGCAAGTCTGCTGGAGACCCATTCAAGCCTTTGATAGGAAAACAGGGAATTTCTCCCCAGTCTTATTCCTTTATTTTCTGTTATTTCAGCAGCAACTTATAGGCATTTATTGTTCTTGGAGCTTCTGCCAGAACAAATTCTACCTCCATTACCTGTAAGAATGAGAATACACTCTGCAACCAAATAAAACATTCAAGCAAATGTCAGAAACTCTAAACTTCTCTAAATATTAAGTGATGCTGTTTTTTTTTCTCAGGGAGCATGGAAGAGGTTTGATCTGAAAATGTCCTGAAGTAAATTTGGCCTAAACAAATGAATTGAGAAACCTAGAATTCACAGACACTTTTAAAAGACCACAAAAATCTCAAGCCAGTAGTTGAACAAGGAAAACTCTACAGTAAAGGTCTGTGAGATTTGTTTTATGAAGTTTCTGAGGAATGGGATATTCTAGTACTTCTGAGAAAGCATCATAGCAAAAATATGGATTGAGGACTCTGAAAATGTATGAACCAAGCATTTCACAACCATAGCTAGCCCTGACACACAAGTGAGGAACATGAGACCAGACCTAACTCAATGAGTGCTTTAATTGATGGAATGACTTTCAGAGATTTCAATAAACCGTGAGCATGACATTTCTGAGGGAGCCCAGAGGAACCCAGCCAGTCCTTTTATGCATGTTTTATCTTTAAGATTTTGGCAGTGAGAAAGCTTGCAGAAAAGAACCAAAGGAGAGTGGGAGACAAAAACTTGAGAAAAAAACAAACTGTGAAGACAAAACTTCCTTGGTAAACAAAAATCAGTCAACCATGTCATTCCCAAGCATAATATCAGCAGCCTTGGTGTGTTTTTCAAGTTTAACAAAGCCTAGCATGCTGGTGATGTGTCTCCTGCCATTATTTTCTTTATGAATTCATTGAGAAACTGTTTTTACTTTATTGCAGTATTGTCATTCAGCAGTCACAGTAAAAGCAGGCATCTGAAATGAAATTAAATAGTCCGAATGAATGATAGGTGGAAATTAAAAAAGACATGGAGGTAATGCATAACAGACTGCATTGATAATATAATATTTTTAATGTAGTGATCAAATATCTAAAGTATAATTGCTCAACTAGCCGAGATACAAATGAAATTGCAACAGTCAATTGCTGCACTTCCCACTGAGGGAGACGAATGGAAGACGAATTACTGACCTTCCAAATGATACTTATTCATTTTTACATCAATTCTGAATGTAAAAAAGTAAGTTGAACAAAAAAGAATCAAGTCCAAAATGATACTCAAATCACTTTTGAGGAGATTTAAAGTCCATGAATCTTGGACAATGTAACCTGAAGTGTTTAAAATATGTGTATGAAAGATACATAACTATATATTTGTTTACATTTAAAATATAATTTAATTCTATATTATATCTATATCTTGTTTAACGTTTAAGGTTGCAAGCCACCCAAAATAAGGTCAAAAGCAAGGGAGTAGGTGCTTCTGGTAAAGGACCTGGCCAGGCTGCCAACATACCAGCAGCCTGCACTACCAGATCTGCAGTGCTGCTTCCAAAGCCCAGGGTGACTGCTGTGCTTTGGCCAAGCTGCTGTAGGATGAGCAACACCTCCCAGGGATACCACATACATTTTAATAGTTCCAGAAAATACAGTGGGTGTTCAGTGTGCTGCCTGCAGCATTGCCCAAAGTGAACACTGACCTCCATAGAAACTTAGGAGATTCTGTTCGGTGGTACCACTACCAAGATGGATTTGATGAAGGAGCAGCTGGGTTCTGACCCAGGGACTCCCCAGAACAAGGCACTGGGAGGAAATAGTCAGAGAACAGCCTTGCTGAGCTGCCATGACATACCATTACTTTTAAACTGGGAAGAGTGTCAGAAGGGCCAGTTCCTACAGTCAGTCTGCCACTTGGTTAAGTACCTTAACACTAAACCTTTAAATTCCACAGCACATATACTGAGAGTTGCAATATTCAGGCACAATCAATGGCCATGGTAAGTTCAGTTCTATAGGGTCTTTAAAAGTTTGGGATTTTAACCTCAGTGTTAAACTCTTCTCCCTAGTTTTGCTTGCAGCAGACATCACAGAATCATATAACAGTTGAGTTTGGAAGGTTCCTCTGGAGATCTAGTCCAAAGCCCCTGTTCCATCCAAGCAAGCCTACTGTGTTCAGCTGTGGGCCCCTCACTAGAACAAAGGACACTGATGTGTGTTCAAAGAAGGGCAGTGGAGCTGGTGGAGGGTCCGGAGCACAAAAGGAGTGCCTGAGGGGGCTGGGGCTGTTTATCCTGGAGAAAAGGATGCTCAGGGGTGACCTTATTGCTCCCTACAACTATCTGAAAGAAGGCAGTGCTGCGCTAACAGTTGGAATCAATGATCTTGGAAGTCTTCCAAACTACACGATTTTATGATTCTAGGTCTGTGCTGAAGCCTCATATTTTCAACCAATTCAGACTGAGCAAATACTTCACCTGAACACTGTCCATGTGCCCCACTGCCCCTCCTGCAGCACCCTGCAGCACCAGCAGGTAGAGCCTATTTCTCTGCAGATTCCAGCGTCTCACAAGTCCCTCAATGACTACTGGGAGCTCTTTTATGTGGGAACATCTCTTGAAAAGCCTGTCAGCCCTTTCCGTACATAGAAGAGCTGGAGGTTTGAGATGGCTTAATGAGAAGCTTAGGGATTCCTAAAATCTTCTCAGACACTCAGAGTCCTGCTGCTCACATAGCACAGTCCCTCTGAAGCTGGTCCAGCCCCGTCCCCTCTGCAAGGCAAGGGCCCAGCTTATACCTCCTCACCTCTGTCCGACTGAAGTCCCGAGCCTGCTGACTGCTTGGCAATGGCTCAGAATAAGAATCAAAGAGTGCACAGTCACGTATGGGCTTCAAACAAGCTGCAGGGGAAACAAAAAGAAAATAGAAAAAGTTAAAAAAAAACCGAAACCAACAAAAAAACAAGCCAAAGCCAAACACGGAGACAAACCAAGTCTTTGGTTAATACATACTTCTTAGAAACCTGTTCTAGCATAATTTTGCCTTTCATTTCTACATCTCGCACCTAATCCATAAGACATGGATGACAAACATCACAAAGAAAATCTTTCTATCTTGCATCTTAAGTAAGTCAGTGTCATGAAAGGTGATGTCTGGGATAGCTTTTATAATTTTGTTGTAGAAATAATGGTGAAATTTGGAAGAAATTTTTTCTTCTCCCAGTCCGGTATCAACTTAATTGATCTTATGGTTTATATCTTGTTGTCTTAGCAATGTTAAAGGTTACCTTCAGCTGCAATGTTGACTTTTTGAATACTGAAAAGTCTAGTAGAATCTACATTATACTCTAAAATTGAAGGCCAGCAAAAAGCAAAGCACTAAACACTGCAGTATATGTATATGTAGGTATACGTAGATGCTGTAGTATATACCACCTTCAACTAAACAACATTGAGAGGGGAAAAAAAAGGAAAAGAATCACATCTAACTTCTCAAAGGAATATTCACAACAGGCTAATTTCTACCCCACAACCTCAGTTCCTTCTGCTGGTATCACTCTGGGATTAGCTCCTCTGAGACAAATCTGTCTTATGATCTGGAAAACATCTTTTTTTTCAAAGATCAATATATTAAAAAGTGGAACAACCACATTTATAGCTTTTGGCTAGCATTTATTTTATCTCAATAAATTAAGCTCTTGGAAATCTGTCTTAATTTACAGTACAGTGGGTTACACACAGGGCAAATAGCTTTTGAGATTCTGCAAATAAGTTTTAATAAAAAGTTTCCAGAAAGAAGGTGGTGGGTCAAATTGTCAATGGAGCTGAGCCAGGATAGCATTTGGACCAGTTGCGTTTGTAGTTTATGGTACAAGTCATAAAACTAGCGAGAGTAATGGATTCTTAAATCCTTTTTTTTTGCTCCAAGTCATTTTATTTGAAGCTTTAACAGCACTCTTATCAGATGCAAATACTTCAATTGAACCAAATTATGCCTCATTCTGAAACTAATACAGCAACCTAACGGAAAAGTTTCCAGTATTCTTCTTCGGGGTCCTAAGAAGCCAAAACAACTTGAAAAAAATTTCTAAATTTCACAGAATCAACTTATGAAAACATTAAAACACAAGATTTCTCTCAAAAATTGCTTTTGACATTTTAGGTACCTGTATGAGGCACTTACATACTTGTCAATGCTTTCATTTCAGAGGAACTACAACCAGAGCTCTGTGCTTTTCAGTGATTCACAGGTTTACATTGTGTTGAGATGTTCTGCTTTTTATTAATGCACACATTTCAAAAGGCAGATTTATAAATCCTGACCAGATAGCAGAACGGGCACAAGATATTTTCAGACCCTCAGATTACCCAGAATTAGTTCATTATCTGGGGTATTCAAAGGACCCACAAGAAACAATTAGTCCTTTCACCTCTTCCAGGTAGATTTGCTTGAAATGCTTGGTATCATGCAACAGCATGAAACAATAATTATCTAAGAAATGGTAGAACTAAGTGCTGAAAGGGACAAACAGGGAAAAAGAGGGCTCCCAGGGAACAACTGCAGCTTGCTAGAGCAAGCTATGCTATTTCTCCCATTGACATAATGATTCCCAGCTACTAGAGATAGTTATTTCCACTGCAGTTTTACCCAAAAAGGTTCAGTGTGAAGACACACCAAAAAGAACCTGCATGGATGAGTTTACAAGCCAATTTATCGTGAGACACGGCATGAAAGTAGTAAACAAGGTGGTGGTCCTGGAGAGGTAGTTGTAATTATGACAGGGGAATGTAATTAGAGAGACTCAAAGCAATGAAGATTTGCAAGTGCATGCTTTCCAAGAGCTTATTGCTTTGGATATGAATACAGTGGATTAAAGGGAACATGACTCCATCACAAATTATTTCACAAACCTGATACAGGGTCAACATTTAATTTTCCTAACTGCAGCTTGATTTGTTCTTTTCCTGCCTTTTAATATATTCAGTGTCATCAAATTTAATGGAGATTTTATTAGGTCTTAAATATTATCCCTTAGCATTGTAATTATCATCTGTGATTAATCCTCCTTGCCCTCGAGAGTCATGCACATTTTTTAGATGTAATGGTATATATTTCAACATCTATTTATAATTAAAAGAGACATAACTGAAGAGAACAAATAAAAGGGCAGGTCTTTCACTGCATATTGTTACTCAATTTTGTAATATTTTGGATTAATTCATTCTTGTGCTACACAAGTTGTTGTAATCCTCCTGTTATTAACCCACAGAAGAACCTGTGGATGACATAAAGTAAATTACAAAAAAATTCAACCTTTGAAATAACCACTATCTCCATCTAAAAAAATCACACTGGCATATTAAGTTCTAATGCAGTACAGTATAATTTTTAACAAATCTTCAAGAGATAAATACTCTAAGGAAAAATCATCCAAAAAATTAAAAGCTGTATCACAGACTCAGAGAATGGTTTGGATTTGGTAAAGATTATCTAGTTCCAGCCTCCTTTACCATGGGCAAGGGCACCTTCCACTAGACCAGGCTGCTCTAGGCCTTATCCAACCTAGCCTTGAACATTTTCAGGAGTGGAGCATCCACAGCTGCTCTGAGCAACCTGTTCCAGTGACTCACTGCCCTCACAGTAAACCATCTCTTCCTAAAATCTAACACAAACCTGTTCCTCTTCCAGTCAAACTATTTCTGGATTCCTCTTGCTCTACAGGTACTCATCTCTGTCTCTCCTGTCTTTATCCTGACACCAGAAGCACAGTGGAGCAAAGGGGCAGGTAACTGCTCCACTTTGCATTCCCATCTCTATGCTTTGACATATTACTGCTTCAGCAATCACCTCATAAGCACAATTAAAAACACATGCCTTAAATGCAGCTGGAGAACCATTACACAGCATGGAAGCTCATTCCAGGATGGAAAGTGAGCCTGTCTTACACAAATGTTGGACTTCTGAGATGGCTGCAGGGATGTGACTTGCCACAGGAACTTTACCTGCTTGAAGGTACTCGGGCAGCAGTGTCTCTGGCAGGGTCTCAGGCAGCTGGTAACCATTCTTCCTCGCAACCACAAGGTGGAAAGCGGCACAAAACTCCGGGAGTGTCAGTGCCCCATCGCAATCCACGTCACTCAGCTCCCTGTGGATAAAACAGGCACACGTTTTCCAAGGTGCTACCTCAGGGAAACATATGTATGCCATCACGGGGAAGACAAAAATGCAACTGGGAAGGGAAATTTTAACACAAGACAAGCATCCCTATCATGTGCGTTTAATCCTGATGTGCACATTTGTCTGGGGAAGATGAAGCAAGCCGATTTTCTAAACCTTGCCACTTTTTTATTTTTTAGTGAAGTACATTTCTTTAATACATCATGCCATTGAATATGACGGTATGTGTATATCAGAATATTAAATACATAATCTATACTAATAGAATCATAGGGTGGTTGGGGTTAGAAGAGACCTCAAAGATCATCTAATTCCAACTCCCCTGCCATGGGCAGAGAACCTTCCACCAGACCAGATTACTCAAAGCCCCATCCAGCCTAGCCTTGAACATTTCTAGGGATAGGAAGTCCACAGCCTCCCTAGGCAATGTGTTCTAAGACCTCATGACCCTTATAGTGAAGAAGTTCATCCTAATATCTAATCTAAACCTGCCCTCCTTTAGCTTACAGCCATTCCCCCTTGCCCTATCACTACATGATCTTGTGAAAAGTCCCTCTCCAGCTCTCTTGTGGACCCTGCTAGGTACTGGAAAGCTACTAGAAGATTTCCCAGACCCTCTTCTTCAGGCTGAACAGCCCTAAGTCTCTCAGCCTGTTTCCATAGGAGAGGTGCTCCAGCCCTGTGATCAACTTAGTGGACCTCCCCTGGACTTGTTCCAACAGCTCCATGTTCTTCTTATGCTGGGGAGTCCAGAGCTGGATGCAGCACTCCAGATGGGGTCCTTGCCAGAGCAGAGCAGAGGTGCAGAATCCCTTCCCTTGCCCTGCTGGTCACACCTCTTTTGATGCAGCCTAGGATGTAGCTGGCCTTCTGAGCAGCACTTAATTTCACGTTGTTCCAAGTGTAGAATTAACCTTCCAATATTTGGAAGCACTTTTGTCTAGTCCATGCAGGATCTTAAAACAGTTCAAGCAGAAAAAGTTAAATATGGACTTAAGCAATGGTTTCTTAGCACCATTGACTAACCATTAAAAAAGAGCAAAATTAATGCTCTCAACAAGTTTAAATACTATTGTTAACTTCTCACTAAGCAGTTCTTTCTAATTCCAGCATACTTCACAAACACTAAACTTCAGAAATTCAGGAATTCAATTTTATAAATTAACTCTTTGTAAAAATTGAGTAATATTTTATCGTGGGCACATGGTCTGAAATACACATATAATTTCTTACTCTTTGAAAGTAACAAGCATTTCTCAAACTGTTGAGGCTATAGCGACATGGACTGAAACATCCCATGTGTTTAACACAGCAACACAACCTGATAAATCACACTGCCACAAAATTACAAGTATCTGCTAGAAAGGAATATTTTTCTTGAAATTCTGCACAGAGAACAAGTTGTGTCAACAATAGAAATAAAATCTGATTTGCTAACGTATTAGGTTAATCCATTCTTTTTAAGTAATCTTAAATTTAAATTCTAATATTCACTCTTCGTTTCTTCAGTTGGGTTTTTTTTTATTTTCACAACTGACAATCCGCTTTGAAAAGATTCCAGACATATCCTTTGACCCTGACAGATGTTTAGGCTCTTGCAAGCTTTTCTTCTCATCCCTCTCCATAAAAGCATATATAAAAACAAAATCACTATCAGCATTTCTGATCCATGTTTAAAACTGTTTGTTCCTCCTATCAGATATGCAATGATGACAACAAATTACAAAGCACCATGTTGATGAAAATATAATAGAATTCTTGTCAAATTTTATCACGTACAGTTCCATCCACAATTGTTTCTCAATAAGCTTATTAAAAGAAAGAGCACTGGTTCATTAGAAAAGCACGAATGAATTATGTAGTTGTTTAATTAGGACTCCTCTGATGGAACAGAGACAGAAACATAAAACCAACAACACATCTAAAACATTCCAAAGGTGCTTCTCCTCTGTGTCATTTCATGAAAAATGCGAGTCCTTGAGCTAATGATGCTGCTTACAATAGAGATAAGAACAGCTCTCAGCTATGTTGCCATTCAAACCTTCCCAGTCCTGCTGAGTAGGCACAGAACTTCTCTCCAGAAAACAAGTGTGTCAGGAAGACCAATGACCACCCTGCTGCTTGTGCCTCAAAGTGATTCTGGAGATAAGAGCAATAATTATAATTGAAGACACTTTTAAAATTTAACAAGAACTCTTGAATTAAGCATCTTTTAAGAAAACGTGATAGGCATTCCCAACAGTATCACAGTACTCACCAGATGTGAGAAAGTTCCAGGATGGGCAGCTTTGATTTTGTGAAGAAATTCTTTGCTACGGAACCTGTTGGGAAAGCATGCCTCATCAACCACTGGAAATTAATTCTCCAAATTCTTCCCTTTTACCAGGTCTGCCGCGCCAGAAGCAGACAGTTAATTCAGAAAGATGCTCAGATTAATCAGATGCTACTATAGATGCTGGACCATTTGTCTCCTCCTGAGTAAATAACAGAGAAAGCCAGACAGAGCTGTTGACATAATTTCTTCCTTCCCTCCATATGAGAAAAATAAATAAAGGGAAACCTACTTTAGTACTAGTAACTCTAACTTGCATAACAAGTATGTCACCAGTGATGAAATAACAGACACAAATGGCTCTGCTTCACTCGGAAGTCATGTGTACAGCAGTACAGTGCTTTGACATCTGCACTGCTCTCCCAAGATTCAACCATGACTTTTCCCTGTAGTGAAAATTATATGGAGCGAAAAAAAAATAGAAAAGGAAAAAGAAACTGCAGAAGATTGAGCTAGCACAAAGCTCCTGTTCTACTACAGGCATCCTCACTCACCCTGCCATAGCAGCCCTTCTTATACTTCTAGTTAACAAATGCTCTTCTTCACCATTTCATATGCCCAGGCTGTCAGGGATATCCTGGAAACCTTTCCTGGGTACAGGCTTACAAATCATAAGGAAACAAAGCACACACTTCTGGGATGATAATCCTCTTCCCCTTGGGCAAACACGGGGGAAAGAACCAACACTGAACAATTATTTATTCTTTGAAGCAAACTGCATGAAGGAGACTTAACTGAGATGAAGAACTGCTGAAGCACCAATTTCAGTTAGCAGCAGGTCATTTCTTTAAACTTTTGGCTGGATCAAAGCGTCCTGAAACCCCAGTGATACAGCAGGGCTCATTACAACTGCCTCAGTTTAAAACCTGTGACAAATTCCTTGCCAGACCAACCGCCTGTATATGGCAAAGTCTCCTCTCACAAGCAGCCTGGACCTTCTATTAAGGATGGAAATCTGAGTATGATCAGAGGCATCTCAGTATGCCCTTAACAATACTTCTACCATGTGTGTGCTCTCCAGGATTGTTTCCTAATTACCAAGAGGTCAAAATCTCAGTCCCCCAGAACAATAAGCCCTCAGGCCTGACTGCCCAGGGCAGTTAACTGCATGCTCCACTGTCATCACATGGACACTGCCACAGTTCTGCTGGATAAGTCAGCACAACCCTCAAGGGTTTTTTAACTCATACACTGCAGGTGTGATCCACAAACACAGCACATCAAATTCAGAGAGCTCATTTTAATTCTTACCAAATTGCCAGCACTTCTCCCTTAGATGTAATTATTTATCTAAAATCAGGACATTAGGAGAAAATGTAAGGGCCATAATATTGGTTGGAATAGTCTGCCTTTAAAAAGAAAACATAATCAACTCTCACAAATGCGCTGCAGAGATAAAAAAGAATTTATTTACTTAACACTTTTCACCTCCCAGCCTGGTCCCCCTATTGGATGTGTTTGGTAAAAATTACCTGAAATAAAAGCGTTGAGGTCGGGCTGCAGGGACCTGAACTGGTTAACGTAGTAATCTCGCTGCTCCTCCGTTATCCTCCAAGGGTCATCTGAGTACTGGGTGCTGCTGTCCTGCTGCTCCCGCTCCACTGAAAGAGACTGAAGGCAAGGACACTGGCACCAGCCACAGGGAGGGCACCAGAAGGGCACTGGGAACCTCAAGAAACCAGACTCACACCATTCTATGTAGCAGAAACAAACTTGCAGAAGACAAGAAGCAGAAATGGCCACACTGATGACCATCCCTCTACTTACCTGTTAAAACTGAGGCTATCTATTATCAGATATCTCTATCCCTGCAATTAAAGGAAGCTTTACATGAGTGGTGCTCAAAGGAAAAGGAAATCTGGCTACTGCTGACCACTAAAAGTCCAAGTCATACTTTATTACCTCTATATTCATTTTGGAGTCCTTTTATTTGGCCATGGATTACAACCCTGAACTGCACACCGTACACCTCAAATGGATAGAACCAGTAAAGGACCTAAAGCTGCATTTATGCAGCTTTGTACATGAAAACTACGTATTTAATCTAGGAATGGTGCTGTAACTATGGAGCTATTCCACTTCTGGATCCTCTGTTCACTCCCGTGACTCAGCACTCATTATGCTAAGTCAGGGAGACACACAAGCCCCTAGAGACCCCCTTCAAATTTCTATAACTTTCCAAGGTTTAAGCAAAAATCCCCCTCCTTTGGGTAAAAGAATATTCTCAAGGAGAAGGGTATTAAATCCAAGTATTTCTTTGTTCTGTCTTTGCTCTCTGATTAACTTGTTTAAGGGAGACCTGTGCCTTCTGCAGGTTGGATGGAGGTATCTACAAGAGGACTGCCAGTACAGCTGGTGTTTGTTAAAATGGAATAGATGAGTATTCAATATTTAAGCCCGCATGATAACAGTCTTCAAAAGAGAGGGCAAGAATGAACAACAATCAGCTGTGAAACCCTTTCTCTGACATAGCTGTCTACTTCCCAAGAATCAAATGCAAAACACAAGTTCTGAAATACATCAAAAGATCCCTGAAACAGGCAACATCATAAAGCTGTAAATTAATTTTCATTTCAAAGTGGTACACAAATGCACCCAATTTAATTTCAAGTTAGCACAAATTATGTGACACTACCTGTAGATCTCTTTTGGAGGCTTAGGTGACATTTTATTGTGAGTGTGAGGTGCTAAGCACTTAGGAAAAGGTAGAATCTCTGAGTCTTTCTTACTTAGGAAAATCTCTCACTTAACAGAGGTTTGCCCTTCCTTGCAGCAAACTAATTGTTTGCATAATAAATGCACAGCAGGCATACTGGAACACAGGAAAGATCTGCATTTGCAACCAGCAGGAAAAGATAAGACCCATATTCATAAAAACAAACAAATGCCCAGAAATTAATATATTTTGTTTAAGGTGCAATTTAACCAACTGGGGTGAAAAACCAAAATATGCAGAATGTTAGCCACAAATACTGTGCATGTGTTACAGACAGCAATTCTAAATCAAGAAGGAATATCTGTGAAATCTCATGTACTTTAAATTGTTTTACTTTGACTTACTTTTGGCAATTCGTTTCATTTGATTATTTATTATAATTTCTCCATCCCATCACCTTTTTTTCCCCTCATATACCAAAAAAAGCACACTTCAGACTCTAGTCTAAAAATACCACAAAGTACACTTATCACTTTTCAAAGATTTTATGCCCTTTTTTTTAAATGTCTCTGTTGTTTTGTTAGGAGTACTACTAAAGAAAAATATGCCATTCATTACCCGGTTAGGAGTTGAACAGGTGAGTGCAGATTTGGCTCCATAATTCCCTGAAGATGGTCCATCTTGCTGGTGAGTAGAATGTCTGACTTCATAAGGAGCTACATTAGACATTTAAAATTAAACATATAAATGTCACAATAATAAAATAAATACTGC
Source organism: Bombycilla garrulus (assembly GCA_013400315.1). Taxonomy (NCBI): domain Eukaryota; kingdom Metazoa; phylum Chordata; class Aves; order Passeriformes; family Bombycillidae; genus Bombycilla; species Bombycilla garrulus. Next base: position 40,841 of record VXBU01007568.1, on the reverse strand, counting down.
TAAGCTAAAGGAAATAATTAAACACCACAAGATCAAGAATGTAGCTTGTGAACATTGTATCAGAGCATCTAAGTCCACCTGGTCAAGTATCTACCAAATGAACCCAGTATCACAGCATCAAAGTCCATTTTGTTTTATGCAACAAAATTCCAGCCACATACTTGTCTTTCCCATTGCATCATTCTTTCACTTTTCAAAGTAAGACACTGTCACTTATATACTGCTAGACAACAGAAATCACTCTTCATCATGTTTAAATACACATTTATATAGCTTTTCCAGGCATTTATACATTTTATGTACTAATAGCCACATATAGCACAAGAACTATTTTAAGTAGGAAGAAAGAATTCAACTGAGCAATAAAAAATATGCTTTGACAATGCTATCAAATAGCAAACCATTATTTCTCCATATACTCTTTTTCTCCCTTCCCTAATTTCTGTTGAAAATCACAATACATGAATCACCTTTGTGCTATTTGGAGCAAAGTCAGTGAAGAAAAGTATCAATTTCTTCTTCTTTTCCTAAGCTAAGTCACTCAGGCTCCACCGCAGCAGTGACACAACAACACAGTTGGTAACAATGTTTCAAAAATAGGGCAAGTATGCAAACAAAAAGGCAACTCACTTGCAAACCCTTACACAGCTGAGAACTGCTGCCAGCCTATTTTAAATTTACCCTTACAAAGTCTACATTCAATAGTCAGAACCTTAAAGACTCATGATGAAAAAGGAGTCCAAGAAATCTTAAAACTTATGCTCTCAGGAAGAGCTTAAAAATTATACCCCTAACCCCCTTTGTGGGATATGAGGTTATAATTGTTAAAGTTGTTCAGGTTTATGTTCACCAGAAGGCCCTGTGGGAAGGCACAGCTGCAGGCTGGATAGCTGGAAGTCGTTTGGGGGGTGAGAGATAGTTATGATGCGTGGACAGCAGACTGCAGCTGAGCCAGCCAATAGGTGCACTTCTTCTGTTAAGTTTTGATTCTGTCTGGTTGAGATTAAAAGTATAAAAGTGATCTCCTTCTACAATAAAGTGATCTCCTTCGGATGCATAAGGGGATCCGTGTCTCTTTGTTCCCCATTACTACACCCCTTGTTTTCATAAGGGGTCTCATCCTGTATTGTTACCTATTTTCTTCCTGTACAAACCACTGCTAATTTCAGATTAAAAAAAAAAATAAAAGGAAGTTGAAAGATAGGAAACATTTTGATGCCCTCAGAGGGGAGATTTTACCATGAAGCCATATGGCTATATGCTTGCTAGCATGAAAATCTTTCACAACTATAAAGAAAAGTGTACATAATCATGGTTGCAGGGCAAGTGTTGCCCTTGAAAAGACCCAGTCCAGTTCCAGGGTCAGATCTGCAGTACAGCCCAGCCCAGAGCAGGGGCACAAGCATCTCCTCCGCATGCACTAAACACAGCCGCCCTTTGGAGCACTCTTCAGGAAACTGGAAGAGCCTTAACCTTTAAGGCCAGGAAGAACCAGCAGGTCTTGCATTAGGCCTGGCATTTGGTACAGCATGGGTCATAAAATGTGAACCGCTCACTGCCATTGAAAACAAATTTGGCTGAAGTATCCCCAGTGAGATTAAAATAGGAGAGATCAATTTTCTGGAAAATAGGAAAAATTGCTTTCTGAAAAATAACCATTGTTCTGCACCTCTAAGATTTTATTACCTTCGAAATTTAAGCAGTTAAATAATTTTGGAAGACATTGACAGCTGGACTGGATGCTGCTGTCCCTGGTCACTTTGCATAGCTGCTGAGTCCATAAGAAATTCCACAGAAGTTACACTTGCAACCAAATTCAGAAGGAAAAAAAAACCCCAACACCCAAAATACTCCCTCATAGCACTGACATATCTGGGACAGAATGCCAGAAAAGAGCAGAGCACTCGACAGGTACACAGTCAGCTGGTCCTGACGGACACCCCCTGCCCATCTCTCCGGAGCACAGGCTCTCTGCCACGTGTCTTCTTCACTGGGGCACAACATGCATTGTACCAGAAAGCAACTGCAGTAGTGTGCTTCCTTCAGAATTAACCCGACCCCTGAACAAGCTGCAGTTTACCTACGCAGCAGAGGAATGCCTGTGATTCGTTGCTGGTACAATTTTCAGGTGGAGGCCACTTTATAGTGTCAAACACACTCTTATCACAGCTGTACTGAGTTTCAACATGTTGAATAGCTCTTTTGTCACTCATTTGTAAATAAAGACAGAAGGTGAAGGACTAGCATACTTCAGTCTTCACTCACTGCAGAAAAGCAGGAGGGAAGATGCTATACACCAATGCCTCTTATTGCCACCAACTTGGTCACAACATATTGCAATTACAAGAGCACAGGTGCTTTACTATTAACAGGAACCTGTAAAGACATGGTTAAACTGGCTTCTGCCCCATTAGCCCCTTATTAAATCTGAATGTTTCTCCACCTACTCTAATGGCACCAAAATGAAGGACAGAACATGTACGCAGTGCCTTGTTTTTGTCTGAATTGCCTAAGTTACACTGTGGGACTGCTTTTATACTCATCCTATTATTATTTCTGTTACAAAACCAGAGATATTATTATCCATTCCGGCAAAGGAAGGCTCACTTCCAATCTGAAAATTAATATGCGGCTACTGAAATCAGGAGCAGGCTTTTCTTCCCCTCTAATGAAACCAAAACCATCATGCACTCTGACAATACTTGCAGGCTCTCTGCCACCGGGTATATTGCAGAGCCTTGTCAGAGATTAGGTATTAGCATTTGTGAGCAGTCACACATAAATCTAATTTAATAGAAAGTGAATAGGAAGACAGAATTGAACAGTCAAATTTAATTGATCAAGTAATTCTCCAAAACACAAGTCTAATTGAATTTTAAATTCATTAGGCTGATTGTCACTAGCATTTTGAATTTGGATACTTCTAATAAGGGAAAGAAAAAAAAGAAAAAATATTTGAATACAATGTGCATTGCCGTTTTTATCTTACCTCCATGCTGCTGTTCCAGCCCAGTTCTTGCTTTACCATATCCATAACTTAGGGGTATTCTCTGGTAAGTAGATGGAGAAGCAGGAGGTGAACAAATTGGAGACATAGGAGGAGACTTGTGGTCCTATTTCAAAAACACAGCAAAACAAAACACAATTCTGAGACAAAAACTGTAAGAAACAACCAAGTAATGCTGTGAAGTGGTCGAAGTGCATACAATATGATGGACCAACAAGAAAAAAACACCACAGCATCCTCAGGCCCTTTATTTACAAGAAAAGGCTTAAAACAGACAAGGCAGGATTTGGTACTGAGCCTTCAAGGGATAAAGCATGGCAGTGCTATAACAAAGTTTTACAATGGTCAGCTAAATGTATTTTATTTCCAAAGATGCCTGAAGTAGTATGTGTAGACGGCTCAATGTGAGTGGATAGCTTTGAATTTACATAGTGTGACTGCATTCTTTGTGGGAGATCATTTGTCGTATTAAAAAAAAATGTACAAAAAATTAAAGCAACATCTCTGGATCAGTATTTTAAACACTGTGGATTTGTAAGTATCACTGGGTAACTATCCTAAAGCTTTCTCCTTCCTTTGATTTACTGAGATTGCTTGAGAAAAGGACATAAACCTGAAAGGTTTTACTGAATACAGAGGAAAATAAAACACAACACAGATGATCCAGATGGAGCCAGGGGTTTGAGGGCAATGTTCTGCTTTGGTGTCAGTACACAGAGGACAGGCATACATGCTCGTCTTCCTCATCCTGCTATTCCACCTGTGTATCTTGTCATCAGCTCACTCCTGCTGGTTGACCTCGGGCTGGGAACACCGTTAGTGACGCCAACGCAGCCTGGGATAAATGTGGGCACATGTTTTGGGAAGATAAAAGTGCTTTCACCAGGCACTTACAACATGACCTGATACAGTATCAGAGGAGAAGGTGTCAAGCCTGGGGAAAATTATGCAAATCAGTCTTTATGAAAATTATGCAGCACTGTGAAGCTTCTTGTATCTGAGCAAGTGCTCTCTGCTCTCCTAAATACGGGTAATACGAATGTCCCTTGGATGCTTCATTAAACTGGCATCTCAGAACAATGATGCTGGGACAATATTTCACTCAGGAAAAAAGAAAAGCAGATGTCTTCTGGACTATTCCTTGAGGAGATAAAAATGGAAGAAAACTTGAGGGCCTTACACCAGACAAAAATAGTGGCTCATGATTGAACCCCTCATCTCCAATTGAGTATTTCTGGAGTGACTAGGGATCATTAGTCCATTACCATACTGGCCATGGGAAATCACTCACTTCTCTGGTCTTTTTCACAGACAGATTTCTATTTGCTGCTTTTCCCACTTCCTCTCCAAGAAACAGTGCTGGATTAAGCAGGAGAAAAACACTGAAAGAACTTACACAAAATATTACAGGGCTGACAGCTTTATACAAGCTCATATGGAGAATTTTCTTCAGGGAAGCAACTGGGATGTATCAAAACCAGAACACAGGCATGATGGGGATTATTTGCACAACAGGAGTTCATCTCCTGTCTAGTATAAGAAAATTGAGTAAGCCCCTGTGAATGTAATCATTTACAGGACTGGACCCAAAAGGAGGATGCATAATGACATGTTGACCTGAAGGAGACAAGCCTGTTACCTGTTTGTCCCCTTCATCTGTTCTTTTGAAGGAATTTTTTTCCAAAGTTGCATGTGGAACCTGAAATTTAACTCCATGGAATTCTGCTGGAGTCCCGTAACGTACTTCAGTGTCATTTTTCAGCGCCATAAATCGTGGTAGAGGCAATTCTTGATTAAGACAGAAAAAATTCAATTGAGACTACAGAACATATGAAGCACTTTAAGTAGTATCATCTTGTAAAACTAATGAAAAAGTTTATCTGTAAAAGGCTGCTGGTTATATTTTGTAACATTTTTAAGCGTGGGACTCCTTTGATTATTTTATGTCTTAATAAAAATGTGAATGTTACACAAAGCCACATTTACTAGCTTAATATATAATCTCTCCATGCAAAGAGAAAGAAATAAGCTTTGTGCATGTTATTAAAGCAAGCAGCAAACTCATTTCCTGCCTTCAAAACCTTGCCTGTAATGAAAAGAATAGTTTCCCACAGAAACTGTGGGATGGATAAATTAATCGGTCAGGATCACAGCATCCTCAATGCTGCCATCGTAAAAGGAACAAATCAAAAATGGTAGGGTTCAGAGATCACACCAAGGCCTAGAGAGACAGCTGTGTCAAAAGGTCCCATCTGCTGTGCTGAGCAAGAGACTGACACTTCGTCACTGTTTAAGGCAATTCCCAATTATTTTGCAGAAACACCATTTATTTTTGTGCACAGTCACCCTAAAAGATCAATACAATTAGAATTAACAGAATGCTCAACACCAAGCAAAGCCATTCACCCATCACCTCTGTAATCTTCTACACCTACAGTTACAACAACAAAAAACATAAATCAATTGGAATTTGGTACATGTTACTCACTCCACTCTAAAGGCACTCATATATTTTCTAGAGAAAATATAATTAGCACTGGATGAATTTTTACTGAAATTTTACTGAAACAATAAATAAGCAGGATATCAATACAAGGACTGCAAGTACCTATTTTCAATCAAATTTGTGGCTTATTTGCATATGCTGGATTTGTAAAACAGTGTAAATTTTAGTCCAGGTATCTAATTGAGTTTGTTGAGAGTTTCTTGTTGTGCTTTTCCTTTTTTTTTTTTGATTAACGCCTTTAAAAAAGACAGCAATGCAAGAGAGCACAAACTGTAAGGAAAACTGACAGACAAATCCAGGCCACTCCTCTCCATCCTCCCTGTTCCATCAAGGTACTGAACCAAACTGTGCCAGCTGCATCTGATTCCCTCCACTCGGTCAGGAGCTCTGCACCACGGGAGCTCAGCTCACACAGGTCATCATGTGCTTGCCATTCTGGCCTCCCCTCCCTGGGATGGGGCAGACCTGGGAACCCCCTCCCTGTGCCTTGCAGCGCACATGAATTTGACATTTCATTGCCCTTATCAGGGACAGCAGAGCAGAAGCTGTGCTGGAGCAGTGACCTGATTGCAGAGTGTGGGTAGGTGCTGTCTTTCCAGCCTTCTCTCTGATCTCGTGGCTGGTTGCATTGCTCCTCCAGTGGGATGGTGCAAACACAGCCTCAGGGCATAGCCTGAACAGCCACTGAGGATATGGGAGCTAAGGGCTCAAACCTCTTCAAGCTCAAGCAAAAAGCCTTGTGTTTGAAGCCTGAGCCCTGCTGAGGCAGAGTGCATCACCAAAGCAAGAACACTGAGTTCCTTCCAAGTTGCTATCAAGGTTTCACAGATGAAAGGGACCTGCTTTCTCTCTTCATCGCTTGGGTTTGATAAGACTCTTTCAAGAAGCCATCTTCTCCACCAAAAATGGTACATTTAATATTACTGTCAATTCGTTGGGAAGAAGAAAGCTGTTTTAAAATATATCTAATATACATTTCATATCTATTCACAGTAAGCACTATAATTTTACCTCCACTACCCATTTATCTCAGAAGGACGAAAAAGCAGATGAGTGTTACAATCTGCCCTGCACAGAGGGACTCCCTGACCTGCCCATGTCCCCCACAATGTGCCTCCACCCAAAGCAGCTATCAGCTCTCACTCTGGACAGCTGTCAAGATTAGAGACTGAAGGTGAGAGAGAAATGCATCTCCCACACAGATCATCTGTCATTCCTGCTGCTCCTTTATAATGCCTTTTCCAGAGGGGGATGTCATCTCAGATCTGCCCTTTCTGTAATTCATTGCAATTTTCCACCACTCACTTAGAGCATGTAACATTACCTTCCACTCTTTCTCTGCTCCTTAAAATTGTTCACAGAAACATAAGAAGAAAGAGTTTACCACCATGGAGAGCTGACAACCATTAAAGAAAGTGAGAAACAAGTGCATAGCACTGCAAGCAAAATTTGCTACTCACCATTCTTAATGCTCTCAATCCGTACTGGGAACCCTGACTGTGCTGCTGCAATTAACTTCAAAGCAATATAAAATTGAGCAGGACCAAAATAACCCACACGCTTGGCTCCACAAACTTCTGTAATCTAAGAGAGAAGAGACACATTGTCAGTTAAATGCATTTCACTCTGCCAGGAGATGTCAACATCTCCACATAAACAAAGAAAAAATTTTAAAAACACAAAATGCTTGTTGTATTTGAAGTTTTCTACTACGCATATTTGTTTCAACTCAGAACATTTGTACACCAGAGACAGGTTTATAGTTATGATTTTTCAGAAGCACTGCTGGTTAACACTGCTGTCCTAAAACAAGTTAAGAGTTTTCACACTATGTAAGATTTTAACAGCTGGGAAAATTAGAAGTTCTCAAGTACCCTGTCCAGTAAAACATTTCCACCACAGAAGCTCTGATTTCTTTAGAAAATTATGCTTAATATTAGCCCTAACAACAACAGTTCAGATAAATACCATAACTGGAAAATAAACACAACAAAAGACCCCAGCACACCACTTGAGGAAACACTTAAATTTTTGTGTGAAAAATTAACACGGTCTCAGCACTGAATTTTAAATTCTATGTAAATTTCATTATTTGCTTCACTCTGCCACTTTTATGAAGCAAAGAGCACCATGTTCACACACTCAGACAATGCCTAAACAAACAGCAGATATCAGCAGGTTTTAAGCATAGGCGCCAATTCTCCCATGCCTGGAGCTCCCAGATGTTCATAAACAAACCTCAGACAGGCATCTGGGTTAGAATAAAACTCCATTTTCCCCAGACATAATAGGAAATCTCAAATTGTTTTCCTGAAAATACACCTAGATTAACAATGTCTACTGACTGGCAAGGTGCAGCCTCTGTGACAGTTCTCCATGGGCAAGTGTTGCTTCTGGAAAGCCATGTCTTTTGATTGGCTCCCAAGTTACAACAGCATGACAAAAAGTACTAAGTTGTGTATAAGCAAGTAGCACAAATGAATAGTTTATTTTTTTCTGATTTCTTTTTATATATATAAATACACATATATATGCAGTGACAAAATGTCAGGTCAAACAATTACTGAAAAAAACAGATGTTTTGAATGGTAATTCTTACTAATCAAAGATAATTGTTTTCAAGCAAACCCTTTCTTCTCTGGATGTGGCCTCTGCTTTGACCAAATGAGCTCTGGCTACTTTCTCTTCCTACAACTTTCAGACTTAGTCATAAGACACATCAACTAGTATTTTTTTTTCTCTTGCTGGTTGATGAAAAGGGAAATTGAGTCTCTGTATAAGGACAGCTTCAATTAACCAGAATTATTTGTCATTTTCTTTCCTATACTTTTTTCTGTTACTGAGGCCTTTTTTTGCTCTGCCCTTTCCTCTATCACTGGCCTTGCTTCTTTTATTTTCCAGTGGGAAAGCAAGGCACTTGAGATGTGCCCAAGATGGATGACTGGGCATACCCTCCGGTGTGAGCTCAAAACCAGGGTTCTCCCCTTGGATCCTGGATGCTCCCAGTTCACTCAGTCCCACTGGCCACACCACTCACTCCTGCATGGTCCTTCCCCAGCCAGCAGCCCTGGCTCTGCCTGGTGCAGGGGTGTGGAGCGCCGATGCCTGGACTGGAACACGCACACCAGCTGCACCTGAGACTGCTCCTCACAGGCACAACCTCCCCAGCGGCTCTGGGGACAAGGCTGCTGCGGCAGCTATGTGAGAATCCACCAGCTTATCCAACAGCCTGAGGAGAAACAGATGGAAAAGGGGCACAACCAAGCTGAAATTCAATCTGGGTTCACAGTTCTGGTCTGTTATGGGAGATGTTTGTTAAAAAAAATTCATCGGCGCTGACCGGGGCAGCTGGCAAAAACCAGGCACCCACCGGCAGCCGGGCCCTCCCATGGAGGCCACAGGTGCTCAGCTCCTGTGTGACCCACTGGCAGTGCCTGGGATGGCTCCTGCTGTGGGGCAGAAATGGCACACAGAGTCCCTGGGGGTGCCCATAGGGTGTATACCTATAGGGGCTTTTCTCCTCTGGGGCTCTGTTCCTGCCACAGCTCCGCTTCCTGCCCTGCCTGTGCTTGCTGACGTGGAGCAAGTGTTACCATGATGTGTTTCCTCTCACTGGCTGCTGGAAAAAGGCAATACTGAGCAGCTGTGTCTTTCACAGAGATGCTACTGTCTTCCTGAAGAGTTCATTTTCCATATATTTTCTATACTTTGAAACATTAAGGTTGTTGAATGCTGAAAATGCTCTGCTTGCTCCTCATATGGAAATATGAAGATTTTTTTCTGAACAAGCAGACTAAAATTTTTTATCAAGGACATCTCATCCCTCAAAAATACAGTGATGTTTCTCAAGCATGCTTATAGCCAACCAACCAGAAACTGTATCTCTGTAATTTTGCTTTTTGATGATAAGAAATTTTGTAGACACAAGCTTCTCTGTCATTTATGCAACCAGACTGAATTACTTGTTAATGGTCCAGAGCAAAAGATAGAAGCTGACAGCGTAGTCAAATTTATTACACAATTAATTGTGGGTATTTATACAGACTAATTGCAGGTATAGGCATTTACTCTCAGCAGGTTCCTTGCCCAGCTAAAGGAGAGAATTCCTCCCAGCCAGCATTTCACAGTCTGCATAAGAACCCTGCTCAGAGGTGCCAACAGAGCAGCCCCTCTCCCCAGCAACCACAGAAGCTGGTAGCAGATTAGCCTTTATCCAAAAAGTAAATCCTCAGAACATGCTGCCTGCTCAAATTTCCACAGCAGCTTAAATTGAACAGTGCATTATTTTTTTGTTTCCTGGTTTTACCTTTCACAGGGTCAGTGCACATAGTTTTTTGATGGGCAGATTACACTTAGTTATATGCAATTCTGAAATTAAGCTAGTTTATGTGATACACTATCAGGAGCATATCCATCCAAGTTAAAGGCACTATCTGAATGTAATATGGTAATTTTTTCATTTAAATCCTTGAACTTGTTGTCAGTTTGGGCTACATGCTTTTTAGCAAGCCAACAAGGAAAGAACTGGTATCTTCTGCTTGTGCACTGCTAAACAGACACACATATAAATCAAAACAACTTGCATGCCTTGATACTTCAAGAGATTTTAATGCAGAACTGTTCAGTGTCCATTTATATTACAATTGTTCCTTTAATTCTCCAGCAGAAAACTGTAATCCTCCAGTGATAGGGAAATATTGAAGGAAAGTGTAATGAAGAATGTATTGGAAATAATTTTTCATGGTGGTTGGTTACAGATGTTGGTTGCCAAATCTAACCTCAGGATGATAAACAGATTTAGTCCAAAATCACACAGAATCCGAGAATGGCTGGGGTTGGAAGCAACCTCTGGAGATCCATGAGTGCAATCTCCTTGCTCAGGAGATCAGGATCACCTAGAACTGGTTGTACAGGATTGCACACAGGAATGTTTCAAAAACGTCCAGAGAAGGAGAATGTGCCATTCTCATAGTAAATAATTTTCTTCATATTCAGAAGGAACATCATGTGTTTTTCTTTGTGCCTGTTGCCCCTTGTCCTGTTCCTAGGCACCACCCTCTTGACACCTCCCTTCAGATAAAATCCCCTCTTCGTCTTCCTCAGACTAAACAGGTCCAGGTCCCTCAGTCCCCTCCTAAGAAATGCTCCAGTCCCCTGATCATCATTAGAGCAGTGATACTTGAACTTTAACCACTTGGACCAATCCCATACCTTCTAGACCCCTAACCCATGGCATCTCTCCAAGCAGATCCTTGAAGAAGCCAAAGTTAGCTCTCCTGAAATCCAGGGCTGGTACCCTATTTTTACCGTGCTTCCTCTACACAGGTTCTTGAACTCCACCATGTCATGGCACTGCAACCAAGGTTGCCTCAACCTGCATATGCAAACCAGTCCTTTTTTCTTCATTAGTACAAGGTGTAGCACCACACCTCTCCATGCTGGCTCCTCCACTACCTGTATCAAAAACTGATCACCAGTGCTCTGCAGGACTCTCCTGACCTACATGTCCAGCTTTGCTGTCTTTCCAGAAGATATCAGAGTGGTTGAAGAAGATGGTGAAGGCTTTTGAACATGAGGGTACTTCCAGCTGTCCACAGAAAGCCTCATTGACTCCTTCTCCTGATCAAGTGGCCTGCAGCAATATTCCAGTCATGGAAAATTGCCCTGTTCAAGGGTTTGTGAGGCACGAACTCTGCTGAGTACCCAATAGGTTTTCAGCAGGTAGCCTTAACACACTTGCTCTGTAGAGGAATCATACTACATTCTCTACCAAGCACCCATAAGAAGGGCAAAAAGCCTGCACACCTTTTCACAGGTTAGAAGTTTTTCTAGGGTTTTAAACATAAACACTTTTTAGTAAGTATTAAAAAATAAATCTACATAAACATTACAATTTGAAATGTATCTATGAGCTCTTCAGAAGAGTTGCTGTTTGAAAGCACTGTGCTCCATGGCAACTTCTAGTAGAAAAGCTCTACATCTTCAGGTACTGGAACACAGAGCAGACTTTTGTATCTTTTATCCACTCTCTGCTCTATTGGCTGACAGCAAGTGTTATATTTATAATTGCTCCTTGAAGACATCCCACATGAAGCAGCTTTTCCCAGCACAATCTGACATTGTTCCAGCTCTCCCCAGTTCTCTCCAAACAAGTTTCCACTGCAGTCTCCAAGAGCACTGACCTCGCAAACACACTGGGCAGGCCTAATTTAGATTGCAAGAACTGAACTTCAGAAACTGAATATGAGCCGAGAGGTGAAGTTTGTTTCCCATAAGTAGAAAAAGGAGTATAATCAAAAATAATTATACCCTAATCCTATGGATATGTTGAAATGGTCATCCTGGAGCCTCAAGGCAAAGGCAGACCTGGGACTTTTGCCTTTTCATTTAGCTGCTGTGGAATCCTCTGCATCAGGCTGGCACACAGTTTTTGTCTGTTCTCTGTCATCCTGCTACTGTATGCCATATAGATGGTCACTGCTTGCCATTTGTGGGCAAATCCAGCTCAAAGGCGCTCACACCTCCACGTGGGCTGTGGGATCCTGAGAGAACATGTGTGAGCTGAATGAGTCACCTCATTTGGAGAGAAAAAGAAGGTGATCATCCCTGGCTCCTATGTTAAAGGAAATTTTCTCACTACAATTTCCATCTCAGCGCAATCCCAGAATGCACATCTATTTTACTTGTCCTTGCTCAATCTATAATGAGGTAGAAATATTTTCCAGTTTATCAACTGCCTCTGAATTTTAGGGAAGGTGTTAAAAAGCTTCTGCCACTACCCAATGCACACCTCACCCAGTGCTCTCCCAAGGACAACCAACTGTGATGCCACTGCTCAGACCTCAACCACAGAGTGACCTCAGGCTCCATTCTGGGTCAACCAGCTGCTTATAATAGTTTCAAAGACAAATATTTGCAGCAGTGGCTTATCAACAGCTTATCTCAAAATTGTGTCATGCATCTGACCCACTTTACCCTTTTTTTTTTTCATTTTTGTTTACAGACTCTTTGATCTGCTTGTTACAGACAAGTTTTGCTGCATTCTTAAATAGGTATTTCTCTCTCAATGGATCATTGTTCAGACGTTTGTAATACTACTTGGAGCCCAGGGCTACATACCTATTTCTTCAATATTTAAAGCAAAGTAAGAAACAACACATCAAGGATTACTGTGACTGGGAAGGCAACAGGAATATGCTGGAGCACTACATTCCCAGATGTACATAGGAAGAGGCTCTGCCGTGGATCAGGTTCTTTACCTCTGCTCCATTGTATCAGTGGTATTCTTGCAACTATTTATTTTGTTCTGACATCTAGTCTTTTAAAAACAGATGTTTTACCTATTTTAGACTTTTTTTAAACATCACCCAAAATGCTTGCTAAAATCAAGCTATTTTGAATCAGGGTTCCAATGTTTAAAACAAAATTTAAACCAGCTTAGTTAATGGCACAGAAGACAACACACACAGTATATTTTTAAAGAGCTAACTTATAATACATTCTCATGGTTTAAGTTCTGCATGATCATCACTTTACATTTAAGAAAACCATAATTTTAAATTGCAAGGCAAGCAACAGATAAACTGCCAAAGCTTACAGCTTCACATAACAAATACAGTGCTAAAAGCAGCAAACAGCAACTCCCTGAGTTAGGCAAAAACCTGCTGACAGCACCATCAGGGTTTCCCTAAACTCCCTCCTCCTGGCATGACCCAGAACCATTCACATCTGCCTGCACTAGTGCTCCATTACACCTTTGCATGTCTGGGCGGAAAGCACGTCACTGTGGGAACACTTTTCCATCAGCTCCAAGCAGAACATTTTATGCCAACACCGAGAATCACAAACAAGGCTCACGATTCAGTGCCTGCTGTCTGCCCAGCACGGACAGCCAACGACCCACAGAACTGCATGAAACAAACAAGAAACCAGGTTCAAACAACTCCAAGTCTGACAATGAAGCTTAACAGCAGAACCAGTTTATGTACTGGAAAATGTCGATTCCTTAGCAGAGGTTAAAAACAACCCCAACCTGTAACACAACTGGTTTCAATCTTTAAAGAGCAGGAGCAGGGCAGTCACACTTATGCAGTGCAAGTCCTCTCTCTTGTATAACAGTGAGCTGTGGTCGCCTAAGGAAACCCAAGCATCTGAATCATGCAGTACTTCTCTTTAAGTGGGAAAACTGGTAATGCCAGCATACCACAAGTCACAAAAATATTGATCTGAATTATACAGCTACAAGGACACGTGAGTCAGCACTGATAATAAAAAGATTTCAGTTATTAAGGAGTGTTGGCAAGAAAAAGCCTGCCAGGAAATAAAGGCTGCTGATAATAATACTTAAAACTAATACTTAAAACCACTGAAATACACCTGAAAGAAATGGCATCTCCCATGCCTTTAATATAAATCTCCTTTTGCCTTTAATATACAAAGGGTACTCAACCATTTACCTGCATGTGATGTGAAAAAGCTGGACATGTTCATCTCATGTCAGTCTCATAGGGGAGTTTAAGAAGCCCCATTCCTGAGAAATATCTGACAGTCACCACACCAAGTAAATTATTTTTGTGATAACAATGCCTACAGCATTAGGTCAGAGGTTGTTACATACATTTGCTGATACCTCATTCTGTCTTTGATAGGAAAATCTAGCACCACCTTCACTGAACACATCCTTAGGAGCATATGAAAAGCCTACAAAGGTGAAAGAGATGAAGCAAATTATTTTCAAAACCTCCTTGCCTTTTTTTTTCCTCACTATTTGGAAAATGAATGTCCCAAGAACAACATTCATGCATCTAAAGCTGTTCTGTATTTCATATTCACTGTCTGCACAAAATTTGTATTGACAAGAGCGATAAATACAGCTCATGTCAATAAATATGTGTAGGAGTATAAGTAAAATTTTAGTAATGCTTGGAACACAAAAATAAAGTCTGAAAATAGGTTACTCCAGCTTTAAGAAGTTGGCATAAATATGCCAACAATCAGTACAGATTTTTTTATATAAATCCATTTGTTCACTGAACTTCTTCACATTCTTTGTACATAATCAGTTTGCATCTAGAGCTGGCAACACAGATACTCAGCAGGTCACTCTCTGAAATGCTGCATACACGGTCTTGCCAAAAATCACTCTTAGAACCTGAAAACCCACAGAAATTTGCAAAGTACACAGAACTGAGTTATAGATGCTTTATTTACTTTTCAAATCTCAACTCTGGAAGCAAGGGAGTAAGACCAAGTACAACGGCAAGCACGGAGCTGCCCCATCCAAACACATAAATTGCAGAAAATTTCCACAAAGGTTATCCAAATTTCTGATGCAAGTCCCTGCCAGAGCATTTCATTCTCTTCGACATGAGCTTCATAAAGCTCATCCTACACATGGTTAACACTATACATTTTATACATTGCAAATATGGTAAAGGCACTAGTCATCACAGGATTTCTGTTCATTTTCCTGCTCACCTTGTCTCTTCAAGAGCATATCTAGGGACACAACACAGAAAAGGTCCAGGACATGACAGAATAGTCATGTTTCCAATTCTTGTCCACTCAGCAGAGACATCATCCTGAACTCCCCTTACCCAAAAGCAACTGATATTGCAAGAGCTTCATGGAGGCAGGATGTAACTATCCACACTGAAATTTGGCCAGGGCTGGAACCAGGCCAACTAAATTATCCATCTGTTCCTAAAACTTTCATTTTCTGGAGGTTGAAAGAAAATAGTATCTAAATCTTACTGCTGGTGAAAGTGAATGGAGAGCTGCTTTTTAGCTCCAGTGGAAATGACATGTTTTGCACAGGAGCTGCACCAGTATCCTGTGGGAATGAAAATACAGGATGATCATGGGAAAATTAAAGGACAACAGTACTTTTACCACGCAAAATCCTTCTGGTTTGGACATTTGGACACAATTATTTATTATTTCAAGTAACACTTTACACAAGCAGCATATCCATTAGCATATTTTGATCTTGAGAGTACATTTTCACTGACTTAAAAATATGGCACTCATTCATCTCGAGTTCATTATTAGTCCAATGTATTTCAAAAAGCATGGTTTTTTCCGATCTATTCAAAATGTTGTGTTTCTATACCTATGCAAAATTGAAATTAAATATATAACTTGAAACTCAGCCTTAAAAATCAAACCTTTGAAGGAAAGGTTTCTGCAGTCTGTCCAAGCCTTTTTTTTACAAAAGGAAAAATTGTCTCTCCATTGCTGCAGTTCAGATATGGATTAAAACACCTACCATGAGGAGATTTTTTTAAAAAACCTGAAAACACAGACATTTTATAATGGGACTTGAAGCCATTTAAAATGTTGGACTCTCCAAGTCTGCACAAAAGCATATAAGTGGATCTTGTAGTTTGTCATTCATACAGAGAATCCTTACCCTACCTTAGTTAAATTTCAGTTTCTTAACAGCGTACTACAGACTGAAGAAAAATAATAAATCCTCATTGGTTGAGTTGATGCCTTATTTCTTCTTGGAGTAAAAATTCAGTTTGGGTATTAATCACACAAAGCAAATGTGTATTACTGAAAATTCCACAAGGTGTTGCTAGACAGGATTTAATTTACTCTTTGAAGAAGCAAACATCAACTCTTTGTTGCAACTTACCCTTCAATAAATGAGTAACATATGAAGCTCTGCGGTACAAGTCTGTTTTGTTCTCATGTTAAAACATCATCATAAAAAGCTTCAGTGTAAGTACCAGTCTGTGAAATCATTGCCCCACCACCCATAAAGAAGCCTGCCAAACTCACCTAAGGCACAAAGAGTATCTTGAAAAGGCTGAAAAAGCTTAGAATCAAGGAGATAACATGGACACACCATAACGTGTTATGAACAATCAAAACATCTCAAATTCAGAGACCCTTTTAGCACCTAAAGAAAAACAATGGAAACTACTGCTAGATAAATGCTGAAGTCAAGTATAGTGAGGAAAATGGGCAGAAAGGCTTGCAATTTTTTTTAAAGTATAAAAATCAGCTGTTATCAGAAATTTCTTTCAATAGTTCCACTGTTAAACTCAAGCCAAGGCTACCCAAAATACGTGCCTTTACAGCCAAATCCTTCTTTTCTAATTCTGTCCAAGTAACTGCATTGCTAGAAGTGAACCCCATAACACAAAGTTGGTTTAAGTCACCACTGAGAGGTCTACATGGCTGCCTACAGACTGAACTGCAGTGTGCTCCTGCTGCCTCTACAACAGCTGCCTTATTATTTCCACATTTCTTTGTAACTACAAGGAAATACTTCATGAGTTTCACTCTCAGATGCTGTGCCAGGATAACTTTACGATCTGTTCCATTTGTAGGCGTTCTCACAGCTGAAAGCATACAAAGAGCGACCGACAGCAGACCTCACAACAATTGCCATTATCTTTAGAAATCCAGGCAAAAGCATTTCTGTACTTAGCTTGAAAGGTGAGCAGCTTCTTAGCAAACATTTTCCTACCTATTGATGGGACACAATTCCTCTAGCCACCACTGGAGTCTTGATGCACCCAGTCAAAAAATGGATCTAAATAAATTCTTCATCTCTGATCATACTCAAATAAGGCACCTCATTCAATTCCCCTCTGCACAGGAACAAAATACTTGGATGCTGAGCCACATGGGCCATGGTTTAATTGTGCAGGACAAATTTGTGCCTGTCGTAGATGACAAAAGAGCGAACACAGAGGATACTTAATGTTGTCTAGAAATATAACAGAAAAACACCCAGTGTTTAGCTTTTTACATTTTAGTGACAATTTGCATCGCTGCAGTACAAGGCCTGTGAAGAAATTCAAAATCTTTTGAAGTTTCAGGATAAACATATGTTTTCTGCTGTTTGAGTTCAAATACACAGGATATTACCCAAATAATGAGGCACACTGAAAAACTAAAAAGCCATAGGCAGAGGTCACTGGCACAGGCAGTAATCAAAACTTCCCTTTCAGCAGTCATCAGCACTTACCTCATTTTGCCAAGCTCTTTTGGCCTCAAGCAGCAGTAGCACTGCTGACTACAATTGCATTGATCTGTTCTTCAGGTTTCCTCCCACAAAATCCCAGCCCAAAGCTCAAGAGACTTCCACTTTTCGTTCCCACACTGCCAGCCCTGCGCCCCTTCCAGAATGCCCCAGCAGCTCAGGGCACAGGCACCCAGGCTGTACCCAAAAGCGCCTGGCTGCAACCTTCCACTTCCAAGAGCTCATATCCCCGAGTGAGGCTTTTCAGAGGAGTCTGGACAACCTCTCCCTTGGAAGATGTGCTGACAAAGGCTTAGAGCTAACTCACTTTGCTCTAAATTGGCAATTGAGTCAGGTTTCCCATGACTTTTGGGATAAACCCTTTAAAATGCAGAAGTAACCAGCTTCCACCATTACCAAAAGAAAGAAAAGCAGAGGTAGTGACCCTAAACTGAGCTGAGACTTGAATTTTGTGCGGCTGTGCTGTGTGTGGATCAGCTGCACGACTGCTGTGTCTCCTGATGCCCACGGCATTCCAGGCTGCCCTGCCAAAGGCCCCCTGGCACAGTGGGTTCTCAGGGCCACAGCAGGGGCACAGGTGGGCACCTGGAGCATCTGTCAGCATTTCCATGCAGAAGGCATTCCCAAGATATGCATCCTCAAAATAGTCTCAGACCCACCAAAATATAGTGACCCAAACCCAACCAGTGATACATAGCAGAGCTGGCCAAAAAAATACACCAGCAAAGTTATCAGCTCCAGGTTTCTGGATTGAACTTTTGAAAGCCTGGCACATGGATCAAAGCGGGATGGCCTCTCCCACGCAAGACTCTTCAATAGCAAGATTTTTGTACAAGACAAAACTCTAGTTAATCCTTCTGGATCTATTTGTTTTCAACGGGCCTTGGTTCCAGTAAAGAGATGGAATAAAGCTTTTCTTATACATTTTTCTCTAACATATTTGTAACACCAGATTTTTTCACTCCAGCCATGCAATACAGATGAGTGCTTAAACATCCAGTTCAACAAAACCTTTGCACTTGTTTTCATTGCATTTCCTCCCTACTCTTTAATTGCTTAAAACAACTCTAAAACCCAAACATCACAATATGCAAAAATAAATAAATCACTTAAGAACACCAAATGTCTTGCAAAATCTTCCATACCACTACAGAAAGAGATAATTGTCCAGAATTAAACTTTAGCAACATGGTTTTAAAGATTCAGAAACTATTTAGAAAAACTACCTTTTTTTTTAACCACATAACAAAAATTAAATCCTGTACATTAGAAAAGGAGACTAAAAGTCTTACAGAGTGTTTTCAATTACGCCTTTTCCAACACCCCAGAGGGAACAAGTGATGAAGCTTGTTTTCCAAGTCTTGATGACAGAGTGAAGATTTGTGCAGTTTAAAATTAATTGACATGTTATTAGGAGCATTGCACTCAATTGAAATGGGCATAATTCACTGACAAAGAGGTAAGTCAGGAGTGAAATTCTGTAAAAGGATTTTCTAACCACCAGGTCAGTGGCAATTTGTGTGGAACAGCTTAGGCTGGTTCACTCTGGAAAGGCAAAAGTCATTTAACGGTGCAGCCTGTTTCTGAGCTACCAGAGATGCTGCATGATCTATCACATGCCACTGCTGCAGCCATTCCTGCTCAACTTTTCTCTCCCATTCTGATAAAGATAATGATGGCTTAACTTGCACTTGCAAAAGACTGTCAAATATTGCTTTGGGCTTCTAAGACATTAATAATTCTCCACACAGCTTATCTGTGCACCAAACCAAGGAACTCACACATTTGCCCAGCTGAAGGGAGCAACCCAATGGCAGAGATTTGTGACAGGAATGCAAATCCCTGTTTCATTTCTCCACTCTTGGCACAACTTTCAACAAAAATTTATGGCTCGAAATAGCAAATTAATAAGGGAGAAATTAAAACATTGCTCAGAGAAAAGACTGCTGATTTATTCGATTCCGAAGAGATGGGTAAAATGGAGAGTGATCTGTAACCAATGCTGCACGCTGATTTCAGCTCTCTAAAGGCACTAACAAACACTGCAGGAAATGTACTACTGTCTGCAAAGCAAGAAACAAAGGTCCAGTCAAATCTTAGTGATTTTCTAAGGATATGAAAATAGTTATTTGTGTCCAGGTGTCATTTGATACAGAATTCAAAAGACTCTGTGAATTCTGTATCAAAGGAGACCTGAATCAGAAATAGCTATACTCAAATCTGTTTGATTGACACAAAGTACATGAGCTAGCACTTCTTTAAACACTGCAAGAAATCCTTCTACAATCAAATGGGACAATTCACAAATGTAGCACAACACAAAAACAGGACAATAAATCTGCATTTGTCATCAGAAGAGAGTTCTGTGCTTGTCTTCTGTTGTGCTGCATATTCAGTATTTACAATCTGCTCTATTAACTATTATATCAAGCAAGTATTTTGCATTGGCTCATCATTCAAGAAAAAGAAGCTCAGCAGAGATGCACTGGGAAAGAGCAACCACATACCAGTTCCACTCATGGCTGTTGCTGAAACACCTTCTCCAGCTCTCAGCACATTTGTGTCTGCAAGAGGAGCTTGCAAGGTATTTGAAATGCAAAATTATTCAGTTTCTCATTTCTTTGGTCTTAATGGAACAATTAACAATATGCTTATTTTAATGCATCTCTATCATTGAGGAGAAAACACAGCAAGCAAAGCATTTAAGAATATTAGCTGTAAGGCTTTTATGACTTTCACAGGACTTTTTGGAATTAATCTAAAAAAACAAAAAGACAGCTGTACACATTACTACATATCAGAATAAAAACTTATTTGCAAAAGCTTGTCACATGCAGCTTTTCTAAATATCTCTTCATTTTTAGCATTACTTTGCTTCAGTATTGAAAATTAAGCCTATGCACCAGGACACTGAATGAACAAGCTAGCAATCATTTTTCCTTTCAATTGCTTTATTTTCTTTTTTTTTAATACTGGGAAGTTTTATATTTAGGCAGAAGTCTCCGGGCAAATTATTGCTTAAAGTAAGTGAAAGCTAAATACCAAGTCTGTGCTGCATGCCAATTCATGTCTTAAAGGCAGCTCTCTTCCTTCTCCTAACCCTCTGCCTTATACTTTGCACAATTTCTGCACTAAACGAAAGAAGAGTCCTGCAGCGCAAATAGTTTATCGTGCAATTAAATCCCACAACATATTCACAAAAGGAGACAAAGTGCAGCAGCTTAAGAGAAGAAAAAAAACAAACTGCAGAAGGCTTTTAATAAAATTATATTTTACTAAGCACGTACTTTTTGAATGACTGAGCTAGAAATTATTTTCTTCTAAATTTCTCTCTCCAATTCACTTTAAAACAGCCCCATGTGAATTCACTAGGAAAGCTCAAGGGTTGAAAATCCCTGAGTTTCTTAACTGCTATGTTAGTTTGAAAAAACTACCAGAAGAAGCACAAGTACTTAACAAATATATACTCTTTCCCCTATTTTCTTTGACTAAACTATTTGAACTCCTCAGAGTGCAAGAACCACTAAGCTTTTAATTCCCTTAGTGCTTTTGCACAGGAATCTGTTGGCTTAGTAGACTTACAACAAGCACTTTGTTAGGCATGAGAAGCAAGGTAACAAGGGAAGTGCTATTCCCAACACTCCCCTTCACACCGGTCCCACCTAACAAATATTGCACTACCTCCCCAGCTGCTGCCCAGCAAGACTGCCACAGAAAGTGCTGTCAGTCTGGGACATCTCAAGTTTTATTTTACACTGAGAAATTAAATTTCAGGTGTTCCTATTACTGACAACTTACTGAAAGCAAGTTTAAATGGAAGAGGAAAATATTTGAATACAAGAGAAAACACAGTATTGCCACATTTCTTCACTTGTAACTTTTCAACTATGGCTTAGTTTTATTTTGCTGTTGAAACTGGGTCTACAGTCAGAAAGCAGGAGGGGTTTTTTCCATGCATAAATACTTAAAATAGATATAGACTACACTTCATCATTGGATTTGAGGGCAGGCTGACAGGGAGAGAAGGGCTGATGCAAGATACTGTGAATTTATGGGGGGGAGAAGGAGGCATTATAATTTCCTGGGGCTTGCATAGGGGTGGGAGAAAAATGCCAGTTTTACATCTGCTCTCCTGGTGATCCATCCACCAAGAAAACAAAAAAGCACCTCCATTGATGATCTGTTTCTTGCCACAGCTGTGGGCTCATTGCTGATGAGCATGAAGGGGAATTCTTCTTTCTTCAAGTCCTTAGCCATACTAACTTTCTAAGTTGCTCTACAGCATCTGTACAGAGGAGTTTCAAACGCTAAAAAAATTGTTTTAAGCAGAAAAAACAATCAAACTCTTTACCTGCAGGCACTTTTTCCCTAGAAACAAATCAGTGTATACCTATTTTGCATTACTATCTGGAAGACTCAGATTTTATTAAAAAGTGAAATATCAAGATAAACTTACTTTTAAAATAATCTATGGTATGACACTAGTTCTGAATTAAAACAACTTGCCTACTCTAACTAGCAACAAGAAATTAAAAGCAGCACTGCCCATTATACATTTAAAAAAATGTAGACTCCCTAATTCTCAGAAAAATTTCTGGTGAGTACAAATTCTTAAAATATTTGGGGGAAAAATAAAAAATAAAAGCCTTTTCTCAACATGTATGGCAGATACACTGCATTCACTCACTAGAATTTCAAAAGCGTGTTTGGGAGTGATGTCACAAATAATTCAGACTCTCAGCACTGTATGTACCTTACTGGCACAAAGAGGGTATTTAATATTGACACGTAAAATACAGCTTTGAGGAATTTTATGCCTATGGATTCAGGTGATCTTGAGGTATGTGCAAAACCAGGATGATTTTAACTCTGACAAATAAACTGTGCTACCTCTTTTTCTCAAAAAAACCCTAAGAACTACACAAATTTACTGATCATCTGTATGTTCCTATGCAAACAATCACAAAAATATTGTGACAATTGCAAATGTCACAACGTATTAAGCAGGAAAAAGCATTCAAAATGCCATACTAATACACATAGGAACACCAATTACCAAAAAAAAAATTCAGGAAGATAACCTTATTCTTAAAATAGCCATTTAGATATGTATTTGCTTACCTGTATGTCTCATCCTTCCACATTCAGAAATATAGAAAACCTTTTGTTCACAATGAACAAGTCATGCAAAAAATAACTCAATTAAACTACAAGTTTATAATAGAATTTATTTGTATTCTGTACCTTTCTTTTTAATGTCACAATATTTGGGCACCATACCCAAGCTCTTATTGTTTTAAATCCTGCTGAACTGCTTTCACAATAATAATTCCCACAACACTGAAAATCTTTGGCACTATACTTTAATGTCAAAAGGAATTAATTCAAACTGAAGGAATACAAAACCTTTTGTCCTTTTAAACAAGAACTTTTAATGAGGTATATAATTGTACTTATTGCACATCAAGAGTACAAGTTTAATTCAGATTGCATAAGAATACCAGATTTATTTTTTTCCCTTCTTGCTAAAAAAGCTGAAGGCACTTGCACAGAGTATTAACCATAAAAACCTTGACACTCCCCACAGGAAACTGATTTTCTACAAAAACTTTGGGAAGGGTTCAACTTGGATTCCTGAGCAACACATTTACAGTCCATTTGGATCCCAACCTACAACAAGCCTGCAGATGAGAGCCCAGCATATGGAAACCCAACACATTGAACAAGTCCCCATCGGATGAAACTTTGAGAACAGGAAGAACAAAATGGCAGGTAACAGAAAACCAATTCTAGAGTTAAATTTTTTTCCTAAGTCTCCTTATTAAGCATTCTGTAAGGAAATTGCTTGCACAGTAATTGCTGATCTTCTATAAGTCTTGACAGACATATGAGATGGCAGTCATCCAACCTATTTTGCTCTCAAGAGCTTCATGTTTGACTTATTTTTAAAGAAATTTATAAGAAACATTTCCAAACCAACAAGGAATTTATTGTGAATTCATTCCCTTACAGAGGGATGACTTTTGGAGGGTTTGTGTGGGTTTTAATCCTAATTTTGGGGTAGTTTGTTCACTTTGGTGCCAGTATTTCCAGCTGAGGGCCCTTTGAACACTGGGCACTGTTATGAGGCTTTTAGTTTCTGGTCCACAACCAATGCTGGTTTCACAAACAAGAAGTATACGTGACCACACAAGGAAGCCACTAACAGTAGTAGGTTTCTAAAACTAGAATTTAAAGGAAAGAACACAGACACAGGTGAACACATCATACAGCATGATCCACCATTCCAACACAGGTAGAAACTCCAACCCTGCTTTGTTGTAAACTAACATGCTTTCATGAACCTCAAAATCTTGATGAACTCTTTATGGATTTGTCCACTGGGACAAGGAGACAGTTTTAGAGCAGGCAATGTCCCCAGACAACTCACAGATGGACAGTAAAGATCAAGTAAAGATTGGTTGATGCATTTTGACTGTCCTGAGGGCTGTGACCAGTGGTTGTGATCAGCAGAGTAGGCAGCACAGCCCTGTCCACAGGGAGGAACCTCTCCAGGCAGTGCAGCTCCCCAGGGCTTTTAAAAACATACCAATGTGCCTCAGGCACAAGGGAGTCTCTGCACAGAACTCAGAGGAAAGCCACAGTGGAATTCCCACTACTCTGAAGAATCACTCCCATGTGGGCTTTATTCTTATGTCTAATGTGACCATTTGCACTGTTTTCTGTCTTACTAGCAAATGCTGCCTCAAGGTTCTTGCTGAAAAACTTTCTCTGCTTGCACTTTCCCAAGATTTCCTGCAGAAATGTCCAAATGTAAATGTCAGTTTGTGGCACTAAACTACAAGGAGACATGGTAGCAGTTGGCTTGAAAAAGGAATAATTTGTTCTTTATATCCTCTGTACACAGGATACAAACAATATCAGGCTTAAAAATAACCTTGAACCCAAAGATACGGCAGCAGTAGAGTCTATTACCTGTAAAAGTTGTAGAGTTACCACCAAGGATTAACAAATTGCTCAATGCATGCCAATGGGATTTTGCTATAGGCAGGAAAGGGTATTTAGGGATGGTCCAAAGTCCCTTCCATGCTTGTAGATAATTCAGCCTCCTGTAAAGTTGTGGCTGATGTGATCATACCATTCAATACTTTTCTCCAATACTTTTCAGAACTCATTAGCTTTGGTGTCCATTTGGTTTGAAAGGACAGAGGTGTCAAGAAAAGCATTTCCCAGACCATGATTTTCACAGGTCTTATCAGTACTGCTGAGGCAGCTCAGCCCCTTCTCTGCGCTGACACAGCCATCAGGTGTCACGAGTTATTTCTGAACCAGTTAATGTTTCTGCTGCCACTGGCCCATGAAAAGTGCTATGCTGTGCTCATGCTGCCACTTGCCTTTTTCCTGTGAAAAGGCAGTGTGGAAGGCCAGGAGCAAGGGATGGCAACCCAGGGGCTACTTAGCACAGAAGTCCTAAGTTCTGAAAGACAAGACTGTGTCCACTGGTGCCTACCTCAGCAGCCATTTTAAGAAAAAAGTACAGAAAGATCACTAATTTTCAATGACACCTAACATCTACAAAAATCTCAGACATGCATTTACTGATTATCCTTTTATTTCCTGTCATACTTTGAAAAGCGAAAACTACAAGGTCCAGTCTTACTGGGCAGCCTCTTCTACTAATGATCAAACCCTCTTCCTTTTGTACACTAAAGGGATATCCTCGATCACTCCAGTTACACTGGTCTTCCTCCCCATCAGCTTCTTCTCTAAAAGCAGCAGAGTCAGTAATGAAGCGAAAAGCAGAGGAATATCCAGACCCAGCTGAGCAGGGCTACAGGGATGAAGGTGTGCACTGCCCATTGCTCGTATCCTGCTTCTCAGAGGAAGCTCAGCCCTGGCATTTTCAGAACATGCACGAACATCTCTCTAGACTGGGGAAGCTGGTTAAACACAAGCATACATCTTCTGAAATTATTTTGCATTCCAAATAGTCTTTCAAACAAACCACGTCACAAGCATTTTATACAGCTCAAGACCTAAAACACATTTACAAAGTTAAAAGGTACAAAGTCAACATAAGTTTGGCTCATAATTAGATCACCTTACATAATTTTTTCCAAGATTTCATATCAGCAAAAACACTTCTCCCATGAAACGAATGGCAGAGTTTGTTATTTTACAATTCCACCGGGCAGAGTTGTTCAGGTTTTGTACAAGAAGTATCTTTATGCAATGTTTATACTTAAAAATTTCTATAACAAAAATTTTAAAGTAAGACAAATGTTCCTTCCCAGTAAAGAAAAACAGCAGAGGAATAGTAAGAAATTAAGGAAAGTCTATTATTCATTTTTACTCATAATAAAAACCACTGGATTTTTTTAAAGATAAAAAAAAATCTGTAAATACTTTCAGAAGGTTCCGCAATTCTCTTAATTAAGGATAAAATAGATATGGAGATAATTAATGAGATAGATATATCACTAGAGAAATGTTTTGTAATAAGACAATCTTGCTGCAAAGAAGACACAAGCAAGCAGAAGAATCTCCTGCACACCAGCACAACTAGGGCAGTTCTCTCACCACAGACAGCGAAACCTGCAGGGAAACCACTGCTAAATGATCTAGACTTCTTAGACATAGCTGAAGAAATTAATGCCTCCTCACACAAACGAAGGAGCAAATGGCAGTGATGTTGAGTATTTAATTTAGAAGTAGCCATCAACTGCAATATGCTGAGCTGCCCCTCTGTGTGTGAGGGGCTCATCTCCTTGTTGTGCAAATCCCAGTCCTCAATATGAGACATCATTCGGGGTCACCGGGAACCTGGGCCTAAGTACAATTAAAAAAAATGATTGGGGGGCAGGAGGGGAGGAGGCAGAGAAAGGAACAGACATTCTCTCCAGCTCCCAGGCAGATGGCAGTCACAAAGGCTGGAAACACTGGGAGAAAGAACTGGCACAAAAGGAACAAGAATAGTGATGGGGCACATTGTCTTCAGCTTCACAGGAAGTTAGAGGGAATTTTTAGGACAGACAGCTCCCAAAGCCCTGCAGTGATCAAATGGGGGTGCAGGTGGAGGTTGTCCTGCAAAGCACTCCATGGGCAAGGGGTGCCTGCAAACAGAACTCGTGGCAAGCCCGTAGGTGACAACAACAAACATCTCAGTGGCTGTGGCCTATTTAATAGCAGCATATATGAGAATCCATCTCCACCAATGTCCAAGCAATTCCATTTTTCCTAATGCCAGAAAACTAAGGAAATCAAGAAGGCGACAGGATTCAGCTCTAGTTTCAAGGAAATCTTCTCAAAGTAATGCATTTTAGCAAGGCATACAATTAAAAAAAAGCCCTAAGTAAAGCTGACAAAAAGAACAAGAACACATCCCTTCCGTTTCTCATCCCTCTATTTATTTATTTCCTGGCAGATGCAGAGGAGTGCTGAACCAGCAGCTCTCTTGGCTGGTGGAAGTCGCCAGCTGGAAACCAGGGGAACAAAGAGCAGTGCAGGTGGAGCTTGTGGGAAGAGCTGGGGGAGCAAAGAGGGGCACAAAAATAGCGACATAGAGAAGATAGGGAAACACTCGCCTGTCCCTTTTGCTCTGCTCTACTCACTGCTACAGTGATTTTTAAAATGCTATTTTAGAGCCATCTTTTATCTCATGCCTACACCACTCTTTAGAATCATAGAATCATTTAGGCTGGAAAAGACCCTAACTGAGTCCAGCTGTTAATCCAACACTGCTCTGAGGACGGTGACTTGACCACTTTCCTGGGCAGCCTACATCAGTCAAGGAGATGCATTTGAGCAGCACAACAAATAAACCCCAACTTTCTCTAGACCCTTGTCTTGAGGTGACATTCCTATAGGGATTCTTTAATGTTAAACATGGGCTGATTTCCTTTTGCAACGTTCCCCTCAGCAGCAAAATTAATACTTTTCTTTTACTAGATGACTTAAGTCTTCCACATAATTCTTCAAAGTCTCTCAATTTTCTTGAAATTCTGTTGAAATACTAACAAATTCCGAAGTTATTACAGGGCTGAAATAATAGCATCATTGCACAAGCCTCATCTCTTTCAAAAATCAGACCAAAGAAACCTCAGCCGATGACATAGGAAATTGACAAATTTTAGATTACAGTAAGAAAGGTGAAGTAGAGTAAGTAGTAATAAAGGAGACCATCTCTTTTTTTTTAGCTGAAAGCACAGTTATGTAGGAGACAGCACAACCTTTCAGGAATACAGGTTTATGGTTAGTCACAGAGTGATAACAAAAAGACCATTAGTTGATCAGTCATTGCTAGCAGAAGATAAAATCTTGAACTGAATAAAGAACAGGGTGACATGTTAAGCCAGCCCCTAATGTGGAAGCAGACAGGGATGCCTTTCCTGCAGTATACATTACACAATCAGAAACTCAAAGGAGTCTTCAGCCATTTGACCATTTAATGGTTAATGAGACTGATGGATGTTCACACAAGGATACAAAGAGCCTTGATATTCCCCTTGCAACCTTGGTAATAAATGAGCTACTGCTGCTACAGAGGGGTAAACTGAATGTTCTATTGCAAATAAGTACTTCTAGCATTGTGCCTGCAGCAGTTCTAGATAGACCACAAGAACAGGGGAACTCAACAGAGAGTGAGACTATCATTAAAAGCATTGACAGAAAATTCTAACAGAACAGAAACATCAGCAGCAGACCAAAAGAAATATTTTATATTACACAGTACTGAAAAGCCATTTGAAACTAAACATTTTTTAAGTGTTAAGTTTGGGAAGTGGTCCCACTATGGCAATGTGTATTAGCTTATGATTCAAACACACCTTTCCTTGGAACAATACAACTCCACTATGCTCTTTCATCATAAACCTATAGCTCTGGCCATCTTAGAGCAATAGTGAACTGTTTTTGAAATAGTTTAATATTTCAAAGCAAAACTTCTGTACAATGTCTCTTGCAAGACATGTTGTCTTGAAAGTGTCATCAGGAAGCAGAATTTCAGGTATTTAAACTCAGGCCAAATAATTTCACTGCTTCGAAAGAAATTTTTCTCTACAGAGTCATATATGACCCAAGTCACTCAATGAGACAGTGCTGTGAAAACTGCAGAAATGCTTTTCTGGGACAATTCCAATTTGACCATAGGATGGCCCTGCAACTCTCACTTTAGAGCCCTATACATTACCAGAATTCTCCATATGGATGGGAATCAGGAACACATAAAGCTAGATAGTACTACTCATCCACTTATTTAAATGTATTTCACATCTGCAGCCCTTGACACGACTCCTCTTTCTTTTCATTAAAATATGAAACACCTATGCTTTGAAACTTAACTTGACCAGCTTACTAGAGGGACTGTAAAAGTATTATGGTGCTCAACTGTTAATTAGATGGTTACTAATATTTGAACTTACATATTGCCAAATAATTTAAATTATAAAATTTAAACTATGTAGTAAGGGAAAAAAAAAGAAAGGAAAATTATTCACAAATGTCTCTTGCTTTTGCCCTTCTGGATGTTTCCCTCACTCAGAGATGTTTAAGGTCCATCTTTCAGTACCTGAACACAAGACCTTCATTCCATTTCCAGAGTAATCTCTTTTGTTGCAGGGCTTAAATTCAGTAGTAGACTGAAACAAAGTGCCTTGCTAGACTTAACTGAAGCTTTACCTCTTGCACACTTCCTCTGAAATCAAATATATGCACAGTAAGTAATGCAATCTAAAAACAGCTACTGAGTGTTTCCTATGGAAAAATACTCCATTGGAGAATATACTCCTCAAGGACAGTCCTAATTTAGACTAGATCAAATAAAAGATATAATTACTATAATACAGCTGTGGGTGGAGGACGGGGTGGAAAGAGGGAAAAACAAAATAAGGCACTGATAACTTGATGTAAATAACACTAAGAATTATTTTCCTGCTGACATTAGTACTGCCCAATGCTGCTCTTTCTTGTTCTGAAACATTTGCTCTGGCCAATGAACCTGGGACCTGTCATGCTGTGAGGTAGCAGGCTGTAACATCGTCAACTCCAGGCTCCCCATGCTGGCTTCTTCCTCTCATAACACTCAAAATATGTTTTGACAGACATGACTTCACAGCTGTATTATTTTAGAGGTATACTGTATCTCCAGAAGAATAATACAGGGCTGTTTTTAAAAAGAAGTCCATGGTTAAGCGAGGGTAGCAGCAGGATACAATACAACTGCAAAAAAAACCCCAAGCATACTATTTGTGACAGGGGTACATCTCCATCATATATCAGGCAGAGAAAACAGAAAGCTGAGGCTCTCTTAATTTCTAACCTTGGCAGCACCTTGTGAAAAACTCAACCTAAAAACTGGGTAAGATTTTGGCTCCAAAATTTGGTCTCTTTTGGGGAATTTTGAGAGGCTGTTTGCTTGTTTGGGTTTGGTTCTTCTCTTGCTGTTGCCAGGCTTTCCAAGAGATTTCCCAAAGACTCTGTAGGAAGCTTCAGATCTCAGCACAGTTATAAACCTTACGTTATCTCTCTTTAAAGGTTACTGGGTTCTAGCCTCTTTCATCTTCCATCTGCAGCAGACATTTATATTTATAACCTGCTCATCATCATGCTACCTAAAACATCTAATAAAAACCAGAAACAAGCAGCTTCCTGGACCCCGCCTTTTATTACTCAACAACAGAGAGCAGCTGTTAACAACATAATTGGGTTTTATTTATTTTTGCCTTCTGATCTCCTCCCAGTCCAGAGAAGCCCCAGTGAAAACTGGCCACATGGATGACTGCTTCAGGCTCCTCCAATCTCTTTCACATCCACTGCTTCTGATGACATTAACTGCTGTCCTGCTTCTACTTATTTCCCTCACCCTCAGGTAAGGTCATTGTTTATACATTCTTAAAAGGGAAAACTTCTTTCAGCCTACCTATTCTTTATGATTCCAACCACACCATAAGGGATCTCCTGTAAGTACCAGAAGCACAAAAAAAGCTGCTGGGAGGCATGAACTTCAGGTACCAAATCCAGAAAGGAGCCCAGACCTGCTGAAATGTACTACCTACTTTGGAATGAGCTTGTTTCTCCTTCTCATGCTTCTTAAAAACAGTATTACTGTATATTAGCTCCAAAGGAAAATTTGTTTCCATTAATACTGAAGTCAGAGTTTACAGGAGAGACAGCCTGAACATATGGGACAAGTCCATGTAGCTAAACAGGAGAACACTTCTGGCACCTACAGTTATCTAGGTCTTCACAGCTTTCAGCAATAATAGAGAAAAAGCTCATTCTTCAGAGGTTCAAACATTTGTTTCTTGCTTATCAGAATGAGTTATGGACAACTCTGCATGGCAAATCTGACAGCTGGTGTCTCCCTCATTCTGAAAGCAGTGGAAAAAAGCATTTAAAATTGCTAAAAACCACCGGAGTTAATATCCAGGAAGTGGCAAACACCACACAAAAAACATAAGAAATCCTCCTCAGCTAGATGGTAGCCACCAGATCCAGTCATCTTGAACTAGACTAAATAAAAATACTGCAACATCTTGAATCTCTCACTGAAAAA
>VXBU01007567.1:156969-172675 GCA_013400315.1 Bombycilla garrulus | reverse complement strand
CGAGCACAGCCCCGGGGCTAAGGCTCAGAGAGAGATTCTCTCCAGCCCCAGCTCAGTTATCCAACACTGCAATTTAAGTTGACAATTACATGGTAACCGACTCGCACACAAAAAGAGGCTCTGGAAGTATTCCCAGAATACAGAAGTCTGACAGTATCCACCCAATTTGTTGCAACAACAAAGAGTACTGGAATATGTCCTTTCATTTGGCAGAGGACTCTTTTATTTTTTAAGGCTAGGTGGGGAAATTTAGCCTGCTATTTAGGGAGCGTGTTGTGCCTTGAGAGTGACAAGCCAAGAGTTTCACTCGAAAGCCAAACTCCAACACAAATTGCAGCCTGCCACCCAGGGAAGCTGCGCCGAGGAAAGAAATCAGTGGGATGCATCTGTCGTGGGGGGCTGCGGCTCGGGAAGGTGGGGGCCTTACAGAGCTCCCTTACGTGTCCTCCCTCTCTGTGGGAGCTCTGGGAAAAGCAGCATCCCGGCTGGAAAACAAAAAAAATCCCTTTTTTTAAAAATTTAAAAATGTCATGCCAGGATCGTGAGGGTGGGGAGATGCTGGCACAGGTGCGCAGAGAAGCTGTGGGTGCCCCTGGCAGTGCCCAAGGCCAGGCTGGACACTGGG
Source organism: Bombycilla garrulus (assembly GCA_013400315.1). Taxonomy (NCBI): domain Eukaryota; kingdom Metazoa; phylum Chordata; class Aves; order Passeriformes; family Bombycillidae; genus Bombycilla; species Bombycilla garrulus. Next base: position 172,050 of record VXBU01007567.1, on the reverse strand, counting down.
GTTGGAGCAGCCTGGGATGGTGGGAGGTGTCCCTGCCCTGGCACTGGATGGGTTTTAAATCCCCTCCAAACCAAACCCCTCGGGTTCTGGATTCCACGTGGGGCTGCGTGCCCGTGCTCTGGAGCAGAGCCTGCCGGGGGATGCCCAGCTCCTCTCTCCCAGCCCTGCTCCTGCCCTCTAATCGCCCTCGGCGCTGGCTGCAGGAGGCTGGAAGGAAGTGGTTTGTGGAACGGTGGCAGCGCTGAGCCGGCTCAGAATGCGGCCGTGGCTTGAGGTTTGTGCCCTGGAACGCTGAGTAATTTCCACCGGCAACGAGACCACAGGAATAAAAAACCATCCCAAGAGCAGCCTGGGATGGTAGCTCCTGACCATGTCACCAGCTCCTGGCCGTGTCACCAGCTCCTGGCACGGGGCCACGGGAGAGGCCGAGGGGCTCGGTGAGCTGGGGGAGCCCAGAGCCCCTGCTTGCCCACCATGGCCACCCCCGGCCACCCCTGGGCGATCCCAGCGAGGCAGGGGCTCCCAGGACACTGCAGAGTGACCCCAGGGCTGCTCACAGCAGGGCACAGCCACCGAACCCCTGCGGCCACCCCTGTGACCACGGGGCTGTGTCCCCAGGAGAGCCCCCGCAGGACAGGGGCACTGGCAGGGCCTGGGTGGCTTTGGGCACCGCAGCCAGGCTGGGTTCGAGCACTGGCACCACAAACCATCCCCTGATAACCCCGGGAGCTGTGGAAATGCTCAGGGACCACACAGGCACCGCGCGGCCTCCTGCAGGCTGTTCAACACCCCCGGTGCCCCCACACCCCGGGCACGGCCCTGCTGCCAGCAGCCGGGATGGCACAGATCCCCAAAAACAGCCCCGGGCTTCACACAGACAGCTCCCCTCCTCCCAGGGCTCTGCTCGGCAGCACAATTAGGAGGAGAAAAGTAATTACGTGGTAGGAAAACATGAGAGAGAGAGAGAGAGCAAAGCGTGTTTTGGGGGGAGATGTTATCTGCGCAGCAAAACCGTGCTCTCGGGAGCTTTGGCAGGTTTGGAATGTTTCACTGGGGCACCGCAGCACCGCAATAAAGCCTGGGCTGTCAGGGAGAGACATATCCCTGTCACCAGAGAGGCTGGCTCTGCTCTGTTCCCAGCTGGACACTCACAGACAGGCTGGACACTCACAGCCTGGACACTCCCAGCCTGGATGGACATTCACAGACAGCCTGGACACTCACAGCCAGGACACTCACAGTCTGAACGGACACTCACAGCCACCCTGGACACTCACAGACAGGTTGGACACTCCCAGCCTGGATGGACACTCACAGCCCTTACACAGAACCTCACAGCCTGGACACTCACACCCAGCTGGACACTCCCAGCCCTTACACAAACACTCACACCCAGCCTTTTCCCACCCAAAACCTCCCCCCAGCAGCAGGAGCAGCCCCAGTGCAGCCCCAGAGCAAACCAGCCCATCCCCAAGGGGCCACAGGCACTCTGGGGCAGAGCACCGAGCACCCACCCAGGGCTGTTCCATGAAAGCAGCGCTGCTGGAGCTGCTGGAGCAGCCACGTGCAGCTCTCCCCGCCCAGGCTTCTGCTCCTGGCTCAGGTGATCCAACCTGTGCCCCGAGTTGGCTCAGCAGGAGCAGCACCCACTTCAAAACCCGGGCTGGGCTGGCATTCGGCGCCAGCAGCGCTGCCCCGGGAGCAGCACGGAGCCTCTCCCCTCCCTCCCGCCTGCCTTTCTCTTTCTTAACCTTTTTGGCTCCTTTATTAAAGCAACTGAACAGTTTAGAGGGGTTTTTTTTTTTTCTTTCCTCCCTCCTCCTCCTGTGTGGCTCTGGGTGTAATCTGCCTTGAATATTTGATGTGGAATCTCTCGTGAGAGCGAGCCGGGCTTTTATGGGCGCTGGAGGAAAACTCTTGCAAGGCAGAAGTGGTAATGAGCACCCCTGAGTACCCTCTCGCTTTCACAACCGCCCGGCTTTAAAAATGAGCAGGAATTGGGCAAGTGGTTCTCATGTGGGAGCGGCGCTCCCAGCACTGCTCTGCCTTCCAGGAGCTCGCAGCAGCCCAGCAACACTTGTTTATTCCAATTGAAGCTGACACCAGCAGCAGGCCAGACCAACCAGACGAGCTCGTGTGTGTCCTGTTTTATTTCCAACCCGGATTAACAGCATCTCTTTAATTCCTAATGGCTCGTTCTGGGATTTGCAGGCGCTGTTCAAACACCAGCCCGGGCTGTGTCACTTGTGTCCCTCCTCTCCTGTGTCCCCTCCGTGATTTCGCACCCGGAGAGAGCTCCCAGCCCAATTACATGGGATGAACTCCTGGGAAGCTTTTCATCACACCCACACGCATTTTTTTCCCACATCCAGGTCTCTGAATTTAACACAGCAGACACGATTCCTCTCCTTTTCAAAGGCACGCTATTCCCTTTCATTTCCAGCCCTCTGTACATCATAACCCTGAGCAAACTCCGCGGGAGCTGCTCGGCAACGCCGCGGCTGCGGGTCGGGATAAACAGCGAGGAGAGTCCTGGGGGGTCTCCGCTCATCCTGAGAGGAGTCTGCCCCCAAAGCACACACCTGTGGGGCACCTGGCCAGGCTGGCAGGGCTGGGGCGCAGGGAGCCAGGGCTGGGCTCTGGCAGGGCTGATGGGGCGGTGATGGGGTGATGATCTGTGGGTGTTGGAGCTCCCTGTGCCTGCAGCGCCACCTGCACCCCACAGGAGCACCTGAACCCTGATAGGGCCACCTGCACCCCACAGGAGCACCTGAACCCTGATAGGGCCACCTGCACCCCACAGGAGCACCTGAACTCCGACAGGGTCACCTACACCCCAATAGGATCACCTACATCCCAATAGGATCACCTACACTCCAATAGGATCACCTATATCCCAATAGGATCACCTGAACCCTGATAGGGNACCCCCACAGGATCACCTGAACTCCAATAGAGCCACCTGCATCCCCACAGGATCATCTACACCCCAATAGGATCATCTGCACCCCCACAGGATCACCTACACCCTAGTAGGATCACCTACATCCCAATAGGATCACCTACACCCCAGTAGGATCACCTATATCCCAACAGGATCACCTGCACCCTGATAGGGCCACCTGTACCCCCACAGGATCACCTACATCCCATTAGGACCACCTACATCCCATTGGGACCATCCACACCCCAATAGGATCATCTGCACCCCCACAGGATCACCTACACCCCAGTAGGATCACCTACATCCCAATAGGATCACCTACACCCCAGTAGGATCACCTATATCCCAATAGGATCACCTGAACCCTGATAGGGCCACCTACACCCCAATAGGATCACCTGCACCCCAGAGAACCACCTGCACCCCAATAGGATCACCTGCACCCCAACAGGATCACCTCCATCCCAACAGGATCACCTACACCCCACAGAACCACCTGCACCCCACAGCTCTGGCTGCCGGCGGGGTCCAGCAGAAAGCAGGGTGTGGATCCTTGCAGAGCAGCCCGGTCCCACCCCGTGAGGGACAGGGAGCGGGGATGGGCAGCAGATGCTGCTCGGGGCCGTGGCTCATTGACGAGGACAATGGCAGAGCAGCCACCAAGGAGGAGGAGAGGCCGATCCCACCCGTGGGACAAGTGAGGCCCCGCTGGGATCCTGCCAGGGCCTGGTCCCTGCCCTCGCCAGCTGCAGGAACTGCTGAGATGCCTCAAGTTTGAGCTTTTCTATTTTCCACATTCTGCTGGTTTAGGGTGCAGTTCTGGGCTTCCTATGAAGGGTCGGTGAGCTCGCTGCACAGACCAGGGACACAAAACAATTCCTTTCCAGCTTTCAAGGACAAATTTTAGGCCCAAGAGTGGNGTTCCTGCACTGCCCAAGCTGGATCCTTTCAATAAATCCCTTTTTATGCTTTTATTCCATCTAGTCCCTGTTTCCAGGCCAGCCTATCCAGGCATCAGCTGGAGCCAGGCCCCGGTGCCCACAGGGATGCCCGGCTGCTCAGCCAGGCCCAGCCCTGAGCTCTGCAAGGGCCAAGCAGTGCCTGATTATCACAACGAGGATTAATTAACGAGTTGAATTGGTGCAGCTCAGGCAGGGCTGGGGGCTCCTGTGGCTGCCGGGCTTTGTGTGGGAGCAGCCCCGGCACCTCCTCCTTCCTGTGCAGCCACGGCCCCTCACCCAAGCGAGACCCGGGCGGGGTTTTCCTGCTGCTCCCGGACAAAGCGCGGCTTGGCCGTTCCAAGGCTGGCTCCGGGAGCTGGCGGGCTCCAGGAAGCCCCCGCAGAGCCCCGGGGTCACACTCAGTGCTTGCAGCCCCTCAGAGACAGGGAAAAGGGCGTTTCACAACACTGCTCCCCACTTCAGCACCCCAATCTCTGCTGGAAGGCGTGGGGGATCCGGGATTTCCTGGGGTGTGCTGGGGGTAATTTCCTTCTCCGGGTGACAAGGCCAGGTTGGACAAGGCTTGGAGCAACCTGCGATAGTGGAAGGCATCCCTACCCAGGGCAGGGGGGGGAACAGGATGGGATTTAAGGTCCTTTCCCACCCAAACCATTCCAGGATTTTCTGATTCCTCCGTGCCAGCTGCCCCCTGTTTGCTCCATGATGCAGGCCCAGCCGGGCAGCTGAGGGAACGCCAGGGCTCAGGCAGGCTCTCAGCTGATCCAGCACGTTGCAGAAACGTGGGAAGGAGATTTGGTTTCCCCTGAGCTTGCTCCAGCCCCTCCCTGCTGAGCTGCAGCAGGATCAGAGAACATTATTAAAATAGTGTCATGTTACCTATCAATAATAAATGACCAGAATAAATTCACTGCTCTCTGCTTAATAACCCTGCTGGATTTCCATACAAATATCTGCACTGAAATGGGTCCTCACTCCAGGAGCCCTTCAGACAAACACCAGTGCCACACCTCGGACACAGCCTGGGAGGACACAGCCCAATTTTCATGGGAAAATTATTTTTTCCCTGCCGCTGAGGGAGGAAGGGGAATTTGACATGGATTAAATGAATCCAATATCAGTGATGTGCTCACATTTAGATGCAGCCCAAGCATCCCCACCAGGTACTCGCAGCTCATATAAAAACGTGAGCCCTCATGACTGGCGGCCATTTTGTGACCATTCCTTCACTGGACGTGGGTGCAGCCCCGGCGAGGTTCCTGCACTGCCCAAGCTGGATTCTTTCAATAAATCCCTTTTTATTCCTTTTGCTCTATCTGGTCTCTGTTTCCAGAGCAGCAAACACGGAGGGTTGGAGCTCTGGGATCCCAGCAAAGCCCAGCTCGGAGCCGGGTGCCTGCCGTGCCGCTCCATCCGTGCAGCCCAGCGTGCCAGGGGGCTCTTGCGTGCCTTTTATTTGGCTTTTTCAACATGTCAAAGCAGACTGCTTCCCTCCCAGCGCTCTCAGATGTGGTCGGATTGTTTTCGCCAAAACTTCCCAAATACAAAGTTTCAACCTAAAGCAGACGCTGCCCACAGAAAGCTTTCCCCCCGAGCTAACTGTAGAGTTATAAGCAAATAAAACTGGATTTAATAATGGGAAATATTCCTCATTCTTGTGCATACGCCTCTGAAGTCAAACCACCCTCGTCGAAGACGTCCTTCTCCAGCAAAGGGGGTCTGTGCGGGATGCTCGGTGCTCTTTGGACCAAAGCACATGGAAAACTGGGTTTGTTTCCCTTCATGTGGGCACAACCTCCTGGCAGTATTTAAATCTCCTTCCCTTAGAGTCTCAAAATTACCGAGGAGCTGCTTTGTTGCAGCCTTTTTCCACGAGCTCCCCAAGCCAGTCTCTCCCAGAAGCTTCCCAGCCCAGCCCTCGAGTCTGCCACCATTCCCAAATCCCACCGGGCGGCTCTTGGGCACGGGAGGATCCCACGCCAGTTTTTGACTGAAAAATGAGGGGTGTGGGGGCACCTGAGAGCTGCTGCAGGAGGGCACTGTGGGAATACCCAGCAGAGCAGGCAGAGAGCGTCCCTGGCACTTCCCACCCCACCCCACCACCACAGCCAGCAAGGTTTGAATTTGCCTCGGTCCCCAGCACCTCCAAGCTCTTTGTTCTTCTAGCCCATGACCTAATTAAACCCGACCGAGGCTGGGTTTCACATCCTCTGCTTTTTTTTTTTAATGCCGTAAATCACGAGAGAGACGCCCCCGAGTGCAAAAGCACGAGGCAGAGCCTCGGCACGCCACGCAAACATCCAGGGGCAGCTTCTCACGACACGGAGCCGTCGGGCCTTTCCTGAGCGCCGCCAATGAAACGGCTGGAAGGACACAGGCTCCCGAATGCCAGGCTCCCACAAGAGCCGGGCGCAGCGCCGGCCCCGGCGGGCAGGATCAGGCAGGAACATGTGTTTGGATGTGTTTGGGGCGGGAGGCTCCATCCCGGGAGCCGCTGCAATTTGTTACGGGGGGAACCTTGCGCAAGAGGCATCGCCAGGCGCGAGGCTCTGCCCGGAGGGTCACCCCGCACCCCTCGCTGTGGGGCTGTGGGAAGGGCACCCCGAGGGGCACCGGGCACCCACGGAGGTGCTGCCAGGCTGCTCTGGCCCCCGGGCATCGCCGTGCCCCCCCAGTGCCACCCAGGCACCGGGGCGGGGCTCGGCTTGGGGTTTCACAGCTCGAGGTTTTCAGCGGAGCGTGAGGTTTACCGAGGGGGTTGGAGACAGGAAAATAAGCAGGAAGATAAAAGTCCACTTCAATCGAGCGCAGCGTACAGACAAATCTCTCCCAGGACGTGAGAAGGGAGGAAAACCAACAGCGCTCCAGGCTGTTTTCCTCTCGCAGGGATCTGGAGCAATGGGGAGGACCACAGCCAGCCGGAGCAGCGCTGCGCACACCACGTGCGCTGGAAATTTGGGATGGGAAGAGGACTTTGCCTCCACGAGTAAAACCTCCAGCTCCTCACCCTGCACCCCTGGGCTGTGGGACCGAGCTGAACCCGGCCTGCTGGAGGTGGCACTGGTGTCCCAAGACCTGGGAGAGGGGACGTGGCGAGGTGCAAGGTTCAGTGTGATCCACGGCCCTGCTGATGGTCCCAAGCAGAGCCCTTAGAGACTCCCAGGTCACACCCCCAGGGCTCCTTTCAGCCCAAAAATAACACAGGAGGTGAGGAGACCTCACCTGACACGGGGACAGTCTCAACTTTCCTCCAGGAGGCCACAGGTGCGTGGATGCACACCTCCAGCAGGACACGCGCCACAGCTACAGCGAGGAGGAGGAGGTGTGAGGCTGAGGAAGGACACGGAGCACTGAGAGCTCTGCCTCTCTGACACACTTTTTCTCGTTCCTCCCCAACCCCATCCACCACGTGCTCGTGCTCTGCCAGCACAGGGACAGGAGCCTGGGGGAAGGTCGTGCTCCGCAGCCCCACATCAAGGCACCTCCCTGGCCGGGGAGTTTATTCTTCTCCCCGATAAGCTGTGATCCCTCAAAGACACTTCCCTGTATCCTTCCATCTTACACGGCTCTTCCCTGCCAGCCTGGGAGGCGCTTTGAGCGGCTGCCTCTGGTTTAAATGGAGGATCACAGGCGCGGGAGGAAAGGCAGCGCTGGGGAAGTGACAAATCTGCCGTTTCCCCAGGAGCATCCGCAAAGCACGAGCCTCCGAGCAAAGCTCCTCGCCCCTGAAAAGGGAGAGAAGGAAAAGAGCAATGCTTCAAAAATCAGAGCTTCCTTTACAGGGATTTAAAAAGGGAAAGGATGCGAAACGTGCCGTGAATTCCCCTCAGTGCGAGGCAGAGCTGTGGAGGTGAGAGCCTGACAAGGGCAGCGCAGCACAGCGGTGTTCCCCTCTGGAACACCTCCTCCCTGGAGCCTGCAGATCCGTGCATTTCCACACTGGAGACAGGGATTCTTTGAGAGCAGAAGCAGGGACAAGAGCGGCTTGATCTGAAAATCCCTCAAAAATCCCCGAAAGCGCTCACTCACCACGGCCTCCCCTCAGCCCTGCCCGTGCAAGACACGGGGAACAGGGGGACAGGGCTGTGAGGAGGGGCGGAAGGGGCTGGAGGGACTGGGATGAGCTGCTGGGACGGGCTGGGGCACATCCAGCCCCGAGCTGAGCTCTGGCTCCTGTGGTGGCACTCAGGGATGACACCCTGGGCAGTCCCAGGGACGGGGGACACAGGGAAGGGTCACCTGGACATTGCACAGGCCACCCCGGTGCTGGGCCTTGGAAGGGGCCTCTCTGCCCCTCGTTAATTTTCCATTCTGAGCCAGCACTGCAAAACAAGCCCAAGCCACGGTGCCAGCAGGAAGGGGCTGCCCCATATCCCAGTCACTCCTCTGCAGGGGAGGAAAGGATTTACAGAAATCAAGATTTCAAGCCTGGGAATAATGTATCAATCAACAACCTCTTCTTTTGGGCTCACCGAGTGCCATTCAGAGCGCTCAGAAAAAAAAGCAGTGATTCATCTGTGGTGTTATTGTTAAAATCCACACCAAGGTGCTTTTAGCAAATAACAAGTGCTCTGAGGAAGAGCATCAGGAATAAAGACCTTAAAAAAAAAATCAGTATTTCTTTCAAAGGAGAGCTGATTTCTTACATTTTAATCCGAACAATCCATAGTCAGAGAGGCCGGAGGAGGCCCTGGCACAGGTTCCCAGAGCAGCTGTGGCTGCCCCTGGATCCCTGGAATGTCCAAGTTCAGGTTGGACGGGGCTGGGAGCACCTGGGACAGTGGGAGGTGTCCCTGGCCAGGGCAGGGGTGACACTGGAGGGGCTTTAGGGATCCCAAGCCGTGCCAGGGTTCTGAGCAGTGCCAGGATTCCTGTGAGCGCGGCCGGGGAGGGATGCAGGGATTGCTCCCGCACCTCTGGAGCTCCCCACGCGCTGCTGAGCCCCTGGCACCACCAGGAACACCCAGGATCCGGGATCCGGAGCCAGGCCCTTCCTTCACCACCCCTGTGTGGGATCCTGGAGCCAGCAGAGCCCTGGGAGCTGCGGGCAGGACCCAGAGGGCTCCAGGATCCCTCCCCCGCCATCCCCTCCCCAGCACGGCCGGCCCCAAATGCTAATGCGGGTGCCAAACCCTCGTAAAACGCCTGCTGAATTCTGGGGGAATTAGGAAATTTCCATTTCAATTCAAATACAAATTAAACTCCAAGTTGTCATCAAAGAAAAGAAGAAGATGAGGATCAAAGTGATGCAACACTCTGGGAAAGGAAAAGATTAAAGAAAGTAAATTGAACAAGATTTTAAAGAGATATTAAAAGGTGTTAATGCAAGCTAATGCGGCTAATGAAGAGAAAGGGAGGCTATTCAATTAACATTTGCAGCAAGGAGAGGAGAGCTTTCTACACCTCCGCTACAACATCAAAGGCTGGATGCTACCTCTTATTAAAAGGGAACATAGAATATTTAAAAGGCAGAATAGATTAAAATAGATTTCAGATAATTACGTCTACCTCCATAATGGCAACAGTTTATCATTATATTCCAAAAACAAATCTAATAATATGTGCCACATACTGCGGTTAGAAACATTCTTTGAAGTGTTCCAGAAAAGCAGCAATTAAAGCCGAGCACAGACGGGTCTGTGGTTTCTCGGGGCAATGGGAGGCTCGGGATGCCCGGCCGGAGCTGGGAACGGTGCCGGGCAGGGCAGGATGCTCCGCAGGGAGCCGGGTGTTCCCGGGCTGGGCTGCGGGCAGGAGCGGAGGGCTCACGGGGACGCCCCGCTGGAATTAGGGGCTGCCTGGTGTCCCAAAAGCCCCGACTGCCCCGCTCCCACCCCACACCCCGCTGCCCTGCCGCCCCAGCCGGGGAAAAGCCTGGAGAACACCCACAGCACCCACAGGAGCTGAGCCTGCTGCCCGCAGGGGAGCAGCCAAAACCTCCTCCCGTGCGATGGCTCCTGGGGGTTCTGGTGCTGCCGGCAGCGGGAAACTCCCCTGGCTGCCAGGGCAGCCCAGGAACGCAACGCTGCTCAGTGGGGAGAGGCTGGCTGGGTGGTTTTCAGCAATAATTACAGATAATTTGGGTACCTGCAGACACCTCCAACCCAAACAGCGCGGCCCCGGCGGGCGGGTGCTCTGCGGGTTGGGATTTTACCTGCGGGGATCTCCTGCAGAGCTCTGCGTTCCTGCAGGGATCTTGGTCACAGAACAGCACCGGGAAGAGAAACAGCAGACCCAGGTCCTGGGAAGAGCAGAGAGCCACGGCATTCCTACTCCCAGGGAGCAACAACGCCCCAAACCCAGCACAGGACAGTGGGGTCTGTGCTGGAATCAGCTCCAAACTCGAATCTCTGAGAGGCTGCAGGTGTGCTTTGTGCAGGAGACAGGCCCCAAAGCCACGCCGTGTCCCCCTGTCCCTGTGCCTCTGCTCCCCACGCCAGGCTGCAGCCAGAAGGAGGCAGGGAGATGCCAAGCTCCCATCCCATGGATCCCATCCCATGGATCCCATCCCTTGGATCCTATCTCATCAATCCCATCTCATCAATCCCATCCCATGAATACAGGTTTTGGTCCATCAGCACATTGGAGTTCATTGTCCAATTCCAGCTCCAGCTGATGAAGCTCCATCCTCCTTGTTCCCTCTCTTCCTTCACTGTTGTTTCCACTCTTGGGCCTCAAATTTGTCCTTGAAAGCTGGAAAGGAATTGTTTTGTGTCCCTGCTCTGTGCAGAGAGCTCACCAGTCATTAATATGAAACCCAGAACTGTACACTGAACCTGCACAGAACGTGGAAAATAGAAAAGCTCAAACTGAAGGCCTCAGCAGGGACACCAAGGCACCAATTTCTGGGAATCTCCTGCTTCTGCTCCTGCTCTGATCTCCTGCCCGGAGAGGGAGGTGGGAAGGCACAGGGATGGAGCCTCCCCAGCCCTCCCCACGCTCCCGACCCCGAGCAGGAGGGAATCGCTCCCTCCCCGCGCTGCAGGAGGTGTCAGTCCCCATCTCATCCCGCTCCCTCGCCCTTCCAGGACCTGCTCCCGCCCGTCGCAGCCGCTCAGCCTCAGCCGTGGCCGTGGCCCTGGAGCAAAGTGTGCCACAGGAGCGTGGGGGCGAGAAATCCTCCGTGGCACGAGGGAGCTGCTGCTCCTTTCTGCCTGGAACCGCCGCAGAGCCCGGCTGGAGCCATGCAGGAGGGACATCCTGCTGCTGCACGGGTGCTCTGTCCTGCACGGCTGCTCTGTGCTTCACGGGTGCTCTGTGCTGCACGGGTGCTCTGTCCTGCACGGCTGCTCTGTGCTGCACGGGTGCCCTGCGCTGCACGGGTGCCCTGCACTGCACGGGTGCTCTGTCCTGCACGGCTGCTCTGTGCTGCACGGGTGCTCTGTCCTGCACGGGTGCTCTGCCCTGCACCAAAGCTCACCTGCACCTTGCAGGACCCGAGCGTTTCCCTGAGATGGAATCAGTGATCCCCAGAATCCTGGGGGAAAGGCAGGAGCTCTCCACCCCAGCAGGGCCGTGTGAAACACCGGGAATCAGCAGAGCTCCTTGTTTCACGTGCCAGAGGATTGGGAGATGCAGCAGCTCGGGAGCTCAGCATCAGCTCCACCCCGGAGCCTGATCCGCACAGCCGGAGCAGCTGGAGCAGGTCTGGCCACCAACACCCCCAAGGATCCCCCTCCAAACCCCTCCAACACCGGCAGAGCTGATCCAGACACCACCCTGGAAACCCTTCTCACCCCTGCTTGGAAAACCCCCCGGTTTTGGGAATCTTTCACAGGCAAATGTCAGATCTGCTGAAACATTTAAATTTTCCCATGGGAGACGTCTAAACAAAACATTAACATTTTGACTTAAAATGTCATTTCATTCTGGTTCTTCAATTAAAAACAAAATGACATTTCAAGTCAAAACGTTGATTTGAAACGGATTTTTTCCTTGTTGTTTTACTTCAGAAACCAAAATTCTATTTCAAGTGAGAGAGACAAGAAAGGCTTGTTCAGAGCTGGTTCCTCCCAGGTTTGCTGAACAAACGCCCCGGGAAACCCGAATTCTGGGAACAACCTGTTTTAAGAGGTTTTTTCTTTTTCATTTAAAAAAGATCTGACAGGAAGATGCTGGCTCTTGAGACAATTCATTCCAGTGAGGGGGGCTGGGATTGTCCCCGTGTCCCCAGAGCTCTGAGGGGATTGAGGCATCACCGGTGCCCTGGCTGGAGCGCCCCTCACCTCCCGCTGTGCCACTTGTCACCCTTGTCACCCTGGGACCAGGAGCAGCCCTGGCTCATTTCCTTGGCACTCAACATCACCACCACAGCAAGATTTTCCCTCTGGTAAAACCTGAGTCCGGCAAAAACTCCCCGAGCAATTTACTGGAGGAATTTAACATCCTCTCCCTGCCTGTTTCCTTCTCTCTGCACATGAAATAGTCTTTTCTGCGCCACAAAAACACTTTGAAACCGCTTTATCCTGAAGTGCTACGAGGACTTTTCCTTCCAGCTGCAAAACCAGCGTGGCGCAGGTCGGGCCGTCCCCCAGAAGGCCCTGGCAGCTCGTGGCACATTTGGAAAGCCAAGGGGAGGTTGTGGAGCCCGTGGCAGCGCCCCAGGGAGTCTCCAAAGCTGTGATTTAAACACGGAATGAGCTGTGATTTAAACTCGGAAGAGCAGCTCTGGTGGAATGTTCACAGTCAGCTCCAAACCCTCCCGAACCGCCTTGGTTCTGGGGCTGGGTGCAGATCCCAGCTCAGCCAGGGGGTTTTGCTGCGGGGCAGGAATTCCTCTGTGCAATTTTCACCTGGAGTTCAGCCCCTGCAGCCGCCTTTGGTTGGGGCTTTGGGGAAAGGGAAGGGGCAGAGCCAGAGCTGTGACCCCACTGCCACTCAGCGAGGCCTGGCAGTGCCACAGAGCTGGGGACGGCCGTGGGGAGGGACAGGGACGGAGGGCAGGCTCTGGGAACACCTCTGGCTCCTGCTGGGCCACGATTTTTGTTTGTAGAGCTCCGTGGTGATAAACCCAAGGGGTTGTGGCTCACGGTGTGACCGCTCTCTGCGGAGCCAGGAAAGGGAAACGCTCCAGGCAGGGCACTGAGGCATCGCAGGCTGCACCAGTGACCCCTGCGGGTCCGTGCCAGCGTGTCGGAGTCACCTCCTGCATGACACCGGGCGCTCTGGCACCACACTGGGCTCTCTGACCCCACACCAGGATCTCTGACCCCACACCAGGATCTCTGACCCCACACCAGGATCTCTGACACCACACAGGGCTCTCTGACACCACACCGGGCTCTCTGACCCCACACGGGGCTCTCCAACACCACACCAGGATCTCTNCCACACCAGGATCTCTGACACCACACCAGGATCTCTGACACCACACCGGGCTATCCTACACCACACCGGACTCTCCAGTACCACACGAGACTCTCTGGCAGGCACAAACACTCCCTGCCATCCTCACACAGAGCACCAAATTTTGGAATCACCGACCTCTCTCACAGTGGGCGCCAGGTGTGGAGTCTTTGCTGCCCACCACGGGGATGCCCTTTAGCAGGAATCCCCTGAGAAAAGTCTGTGCCAGGTCAGGAACCAGCAATGACACAAACGGGACTCGCTGGCCTCGCTCTGCAGGTGTTTGTTATTTCTTTATCACAATTCAGAGCCTCAGGTGACAACAGGCCCTGCACACTTCAGTGACAGGTGCCATAAAGACACAAAATGGACGATTTCAAGGATTTTTATACAGATCCCTTATCCAATTGAGTTCCACAATGTACCTAATACGTAGTTTTTATTTTTCTACCAATTCCTAATTATTCTTCAGTCACGTAACATCCACATTGTGACTTTGTCTGACCAATCACTGTGCCACCAACACTGCAGAAAATGGAGCAGATGAAGAAGAAGGAAGAAACTGAGTCAACACCCAGCAGTTCTCCATCTTGTCTTTCATCTCCCTTCCATACTAAAACCCAAAACCTACTTTTTCACCCTGTGATAAACTACAATATCATCTACTACATACATTAACAAAACTCAACTCCTCACAAAGTCCTGGAAGCTTTCTCCATGGCCAAAGACTAAAAGCTGTGCTCCCCTGAGTTATAAAACCTCTCCTGACAGGCACAGGAGATTTTGCTGTATCCTGGATTCCCACACCAGCTCAGGGTACCCTGTGGCACATCCAGGCTGCTCCAGAGCTGTGTTCCAACCTCTGTTTGCTACGAGGGGCCCTTCCACCCTCAGCTCCAGAGGCTGCTGTGGCCCTCACGGCTCTGGAGGTGGCACTGAGGGACACCCAGCCCTGCACCCCGGTGTGGAGGCCCAGCCCAGCTGCAGGGTGAGATCCCACGTGGATGAGAACTGGAATTTGCCATCTGGATGCTCCCAGGAGTAGCAGGGCCACATTTAGATGTCATTTTGGGATGGGGCCTGCTTGGCTCCCAGTGGGATCCAGGCCCGTCACGGAGACACGGACGCGGTTTCGCTCCAAGGAGGTCACTTACAAGGCACAAGGCTGGCAGAGAAGAGGAAAAGCAGCCCAGGGTTGAGCAGAAATTTGCTGGAGGCCACCCCAAAGCAGTGCCAGAGCAGGGAACAGCATCCAGGGCTCAGCTCCCAGCCCTCGACACACAAACCACATCCAAGGGCTTCCCGGAGAGGAGCCAAACCCAACCACAGACCCGGCAGCACCCTCAGCTCCCTTTGTCTGAGGCAGACAAAGAGATGGGGAAAGGAAAATCCATCCTTTCCCTCTGATCCTGCCCAAACCTTTCTCCCGACAAGACACTCCAGCAGAGCCAAGCCCAGAGGAAAGGGAGGATGAGGTTTTGTGGATTCGCCACCCCTGGAAGCGTTCAAGGCCGGGTTGGACGGGGCTTGGAGCAGTCTGGGACAGTGGAAGGTGTCCCTGCCATGGCAGGGGTGGCACTGGATGGGCTCTAAGGGCATTCCTGACTGGCGGGGCTCCAGCCCCAGCCCTGTGCCGAGCTCCAGAAGCCTTTGGAGATTGTTGGCACCGATCTCCGGCTTCCCTCGAGACTCCCAGCACTGCTACAGCAGCCTCAGCCCCGTCCCCACATCCCTTGCGCTGGCAGGACAGCCTCCGCCACGCTGGCACCGCCTGCAGCATCTGCACACGGGGATGAGGAGGGACAGAGCCCTGCCACCCCCAGCCCTGTCACC
>VXBU01007567.1:99880-146103 GCA_013400315.1 Bombycilla garrulus | reverse complement strand
GAAAAGAAAAGACAACGAAAGAAAGGAAAGGAAAGGAAAGGAAAGGAAAGGAAAGGAAAGGAAAGGAAAGGAAAGGAAAGGAAAGGAAAGGAAAGGAAAGGAAAGGAAAGGAAAGGTGGATTTCAGGGAGAACATGCCCACCCTGACCCTCTCTGGCCCCGAGCCCATCCCACACCCAGCTGTCCCCAGCCTGAGCTGCTCGGGGCAGGGCTCAGGCTCTCCAGGAGCACGGGATGAGTTCCCAAGGCTGGCTGGAAGCAGGTGGGAAGCACCTTCCCCTCACTCCCCGCTGCCGCCAGCGCTCCCAGCAGCGCTCAGGTCCTGCCGCAGCTCAGGGAGTTTATTTCTCTCTCTTTGGAGGAGGAAACAGCCAGGAGAGCTCTGGGGAAGGGAGCGTGGTGAAAAGGAGCTGCCAGCACAGAGCTGAGGGGTTCGGGAGGTCGGGAGTGCTGTAGAGCTGGGATTTTTGGGAGGAGGCGCTGGGGTGAGGAGGGCACACGGCTCCGGGCCCACCTTGCAGGAGCAGGGAGCAGCTCCAGGCCCTGATCCAAGCCCTGATCCAAGCCCTGTGTAAGGCAGACCATTCCCAGCCTCCGGGCCAGCCCCAGCTCCCACCGCAGCCCCGGGTGGGAGCGGGGAATTCCTGCCCTGGCTCCCTGGCACCGCAGCTGGCCGCTGGCCCAGCCCTGGCCCCGGGCCCAGCCCGTGTCAGGCAGCCAGCACCTCCCACCGGGACAAACAAACACACGGGAGGCTGCTGAGGAGCCTCTGGCTCCGGATTTATCGCGGAATGCGCTGCGGGTTGAAGGCTGAACGCTCCCCGTCCTGCTGCTCCCAACACCTGGAGGCGGCTCCTCAGGTATCCCGGTCCCGAGCTGGGCCCAGCCCTGAGGAAATTCCGTGCCTGAGAAATTCCACCCGGAGCCACCACACGGCCACGAGAGCAGCAATTATCATCAGCAGCACCGGCGCTGGGGACCTCAGACAGAACAGGCAGAACCCAAGCAAGGGAATGGAAAAAGCCCTCATTCCACAGGCTTTATCACCGAAGAGATTCCAAACACAGCATTCCCAGCACGATGAGAGATGCCGCAGGATTGGCACGTTTCCTTCCTGAAGAATTTGCAAAATATCCTCTTTCCATTTGTTTTCTTTTCTTTTTTTTTTTTTTTTTTCCCTGCAGCAAAATCAAAGCCAGACTCAGCTTCGAATGATTAAAGGTTAACTAAGACTTCAAACAATCTCACGCGATGGGTCGTTCTCCCAGGAATGACGGGACATAAACTGGGCTTGGGTTTAATATCTGCCTTTAATTAGGGCCGTGTCAGAGGGCGATGAGCAGGAAAAGAGGCTCTGGCGCAGATGGGAGATGTGCTCTGGAAATTCCTCCAAAAGAAAAATATTGCTGCACCTGTTCGGGGCAAAATCCCGCCCTGGGGAACGCGCCCCGAGTTTGGGGTGAAGTGGAATTGGAGTTGTTTTAGAACCAGATTCCTCTGAAACACGCTGTGGTTTTGTTCTCTGGAAAACAAGGTGAGCTGGCTCGGGATGTGAGGAGGCAAACGCAGCCCAGGCTGGAGCCAGCGCCGGGATTTGGGCGCGTTGCCGAGGCTGCCAGAGCTGCAGGAGAGTTTGGACAGCGCAGCTCGGGGTGGGAGTTTGGGGGTCTGTGCAGGGCCAGGGGTTGGGGCAATGATCCCCGTGGGTCCCTCCCAGCTCGGGGCAGTCCACGAGGCTCTGAGGCTGCTTCTCCTGGAGGAATTGGCCTCGGAAATTCCCCGCTGGGAACGCAGGAGCAGGCCGAGGAGGAACACAAACCCCGCGCTGGGAGCCAGCGGCTGCTCCAGGCACCTCCTCCTCCCCAGCCCTCGCTGCAGCCCAGTCCCAGCAGCATTTTAATTAAAAGAGGTGGCTCCGTGCACCTTTTTCCCATTGATCTGCAGTCAACAAGAGCCCATAAACCAAGAAATTAAAGCCATAATTTACAACCCTTGGCCGGGCTGCCTGCGAGCTCTGCTTGCCACATTGTACACGATGGTTTCCTGCCTCTTGCCAGGACATAAACTCGATACAACAGCTCCAAAAAAGTAAAAAAAAAAAACCCAAAAAAACCCTAAACCCCCCCAGCCTTACAAGGCTTCCTCCAGGAGCCAGCTCCGAGGTTTTCAGCTCCCTGTGTCTGATCTGGGGCCAAGCCGTGGTTCCAATCAGAGCAGGGAGCTGGAGATGAAAGGGCAGCCCCTGGTTGTCCCCGGCCTGGGCCAGGTGTGCAGCTGGCACCCCGAGCCTCCCGGGGCACCGCTCCAGCGCAGACATGCTAAAGTAATAAAAGCCAAACGAGGAACATGTGGCTAAAACCAGCGGCTCATTTCACTGCTTTCTATAAATGAGTTTTCCCAGGGCAAGGTTTGGGGTTTCTTTAACGCCAGCGTGACCGGGATTCCAGCGCTTCGCTGCCTGGGAACGCCAGCGGAGCAGCTCTCCTCCCCAACAGCCTCATATTTACAGTTGTGAGGGCTCAAAGAGCTGCCTCAAACCTTCAAATGACAACAATTCCTCGGAGGCGAGATGCCGGAGTTGAGCAAACAATTTGTACGGAATGTTAAGTGCAGGGGGAAGCCGCGGAGCTCGTCATGGAGCCGTGCTGGTGTTTCCAATCAGGGCTGAACCCGGCACGGCAGAGCTGCCGCGGGATCCCGCAAACCACGGCCGGGGGGACCGAGGGGGAAGAGGGGTGGGCTAAAAGATCCTTTTCTGTGGCTTGTGGAGCAGCCCGACGTGCCCGGCGGGGCTGGCAGAGAGCGCAGACCCGGCTGCTGCTCCGCGCATTCCGGGGCACATTCCAGGAGCTCCGAGGACCGAAAAAAAGGCTTTTAAATGAAATCACCTCCATGCCCCTTCATTCCACGCTGAGGCATTACACGAGCACGAGGAGCAGGACGAGGGAATGGCCTCCAGCTGAAGGAGAGATTTAGATTTGACATCAGGAAGACACAGAGGGATGAGGTTGCTCCAAGTCCATCCAGCCTGGCCTTGGACACGTCCAAGGTGCTCTGGGCACTCAGGGCCTCCCCATCCTCCCATTCCTTCCCAAAATCCCATCCGTTCCTGCCCCCTGGCAGCGGGAAGCCATTCCCTGGGTCCTGGCACTCAGCGCTGCACACTTTGCCCCCAGAGGCGTCCAGCTGACACAGGTGACCTTACACCTTCCTGTAGCGCAAGGAAAATCCCTGAGCAGCGTTCACAGCCTCTCCCGCGCATCTCGATTTCATCAGGAACACGAGATAAACGCATTCCCGGGCAGCGTTTTGGGGGCAGAGCCTGCGGAGCTCCCGCCCCTGCTCTGCTGAGCTCGGGCTCGGCGGGGAGAGCTGGAGCCACAGGGCAGAGCCTGAGGCAGAGCTGGGGACAACGTGGCGATTAAAAACCTCTGAAACCGCCCGGGGATGTGCAGCTTCCAGCTCTGACAGGAGCTGGGATCAGCCAGAGCCCTCTCCCCACACAGCCCAGCAGCACTGCAGCAAGAGCAGCTTTGCTAAGCCGGGTCCAGCCCCTTCGAGTTCTGATCTTTCCTAGAAGTCCTTCCTTTCCCCTCCTGGCCCCAAAGAGGAGCTGGAGACAACGGACACCCGAGTACCCCAAACCTGCACACAAGCATCACCTCAAAGGGCTGAGAGCAGAAACCAAACCAGTTTGTGACACAGCAGCCAGGGAGGGATGAGCCTGGAGACTCCTTTTCGGTGTGTTCATCACCTTCCTGCTGCGAGGATTGAAATGCTGCAAGCGGAGCCCAGAAGTGCTGATCACTCAAACTCCCCGAGCCAGTTCAAACACATTCCCGAGGCTTGGCACATCAACTTTGCCCCGGCAGGCCCCGTGCCAGGGCAGTGACCTCTGTCCTCACCTCTGTCCTCGCCCTGCTCCGGCCAAGCGGGGTCCGACCTCCCCTGCCCTCACGGGCACTGCTCTTCCAGAAGGGATCCCGCTGGAGCCACGGGGATTTGAACCCCGGTGATCCCACGGCACACGGGACCGGTGTCAGTGATCCTGATCCCAGAGCCAGGAATGCCTGGAACACGGCCCCAAAACACCAGGAACACGGCCCCAAAACACCGGGAACAGGGCTCCCAAACACACCGGGAACATGGCCCCAAACACACCGGGAACATGGCCCCAAACACACCGGGAACGTGGCCCCAAAACACACCGGGAACATGGCTTCAAAATTACAGGGAACACGGCCCCAAAACTCACAGGGAACAGGACCCCAAACACAGCGGGAACGCGGCCCCAAACCAACTGAAACATGGCCCCAAAACTCACAGGGAACACGGCCCCAAACACACCGGGAATGCGGCCCCAAATCCACCGGGAACACAGCCCCAAACACACCGGGAACATGGCTTCAAAATTACAGGGAACAGGGCCCCAAAAAACTCGTGGAATATGACCCCAAAAGCACTAGGAACACGGTCCCAAAACACGCCAGGAACAGGGCCCCAGAACACCTGGAACTTGTCCCCAAAAATGCCATGGGACAATTGCCCCAAGGAGCTCCAAAGTGACGTTTCCTTGCTTGCTCTGGAACAGGGCCCCGCTCCAGCTGCCACCAGAGCTCAGATTTGGGGCACCAGAGCCTTTTCCAAGAAGTGTTTGGAATGTCCTCCCCTGTGCAGCCTCAGGGATTGAGCACAGACACCCCCGGGGCTGGGTGGGGTTTGTTCTGTTGACCTTAAAAAAAAAAAAAAGGAAGGCAACAACCCAATTAGAATGGGTAAAAATACCCCTAAAACTCCCCACAGTCAGTGAGGCACAGGAGCACTTTAGGAACAGATTTGGGTTATTTGTTCTGTGTAATTTACTTCCAACTGTGTCTCTGGAGCCCTCAGCCCTGGCCCTGAAGACACTGCAAAGGGGACCGGGAAGGTTTTGTTCCTTCCCAATATCCCATCTAGCCTTGCCCCAGGGGTGTCCTTGCCCTCCCTGGTTGTGGATTTCCCTGTGGAATTCACAAATCTCCNGCACAGGAGCACTTTAGGAACAGATTTGGGTTATTTGTTCTGTGTAATTTACTTCCAACTGTGTCTCTGGAGCCCTCAGCCCTGGCCCTGAAGACACTGCAAAGGGGACCGGGAAGGTTTTGTTCCTTCCCAATATCCCATCTAGCCTTGGCCCAGGGGTGTCCTTGCCCTCTCTGGTTGTGGATTTCCCCGTGCAATTCACAAATCTCTGGTTGTGGATTTCCCCGTGCAATTCACAAATCTCTGGTTGTGGATTTCCCTGTGGAATTCACAAATCTCCGGTTGTGGATTTCCCTGTGCAATTCACAAATCTCCGGTTGTGGATTTCCCCGTGGCTGCACCCCCAGGGAATCTCCACATCCCTCTCCCTTCATCCTGTTCCTCAGGTCTGTGTGTCCTCACTCAGGAGAGCAAAAAGACAAAACCAACCTGCCAGAAATCTCCAAAGCTGCCCAAATTATTGCATTTCTGCAGCTTTCCCTCTCGCCAGAACCCTGCCAGCCTTTCCTCAGGCCGTGCCCTCCCTGCCCACAGCCTCCTGCTGCTCGCCAAGGAACTCCCTCCCACCGCAGCGAGCCCCTGCTCCCCTGCCCACGGATTTCTCTCCTTTTCCCCCTGCTGAAAAGCGGAGTGGGATGTGGGGATTTCCTGCCAGGACCCCAGGGGAGCAGCGAGGTGCCGGTGTCCCCTCCCATTCCTGTCACAGTGTGGAGGATTGGGCACAGCAGCTCCCAAAGCTGCAGGGTGTGAGTCTGAGGAGCTGAGCCCCACACACACAGAGCTGCCTTTTATCAGCATTTTGGGGGATTTGACAGCTCAGAGCAGCTGGGGACATTCCCTTCCAGGCAAGGAAAACACAGATCTCAGCCCTGGGAGTGCCACAGGCCGTGCTGGACTCCTGGAAAATCAGCTGCTGAAGGCCCTGCAGGATCTGCTGCACTTCAGCAATCCCCCATTTCTCCCCCCAGTACCCCGAGGTGCTGCCTGGGCCGGGCTGGAGCTCTTTCCAACAGCAGCAGGAGAAATCGCTCCTGAATGCCCAACTCCTGTCCCTCCTCCGAGTCTCTGGTGGCATCTGACACCGTGGTGACCTCCCCTTCCCTGCCCTCCCTGCTGCCTGGGGATGTGCAGCCTTCCCCAGGGAGGGGACGGCGCTGTGGATTGCCTTGCAGCCTGGAGACAAACCCAATTTCCCCAGGATTTTTTTTCCCCACCTATTAAAGCTCAAAACTCTACCGTCCTGAGTGTTCAATTCCCGTCCCTCCTCCGAGCAGGATCTGAGATCTGCAGCTCTTCCCACTCGTTTGTCCACTGGGACAGAGTCAAAACCTTCCAAACCCCAAACTGCAGCAAGTTGTACAAGGGCAACCAGAAGATCTCTGAACTCACACTAATTCCTATCCCAGTCCTCATCCTCTTAGACACATCCCATCTCCCTCTGAAATTCCTCATTACGTTATAAAACTGTAACTTGATGCCCTGCTGAGAGTTTTTAAATCTTCTCTGCTGTATTCTTAAAGTACATAAGCAAAAACCCCACCACTTAATGAAGTGTAAAACTAATTATTATGAAATAAAACTAGCTGTTCACCAAGTGGAAAACCAGCCCATTTTCATGTCCTATTTTCCTCTGCAGCGTATTCCCTCCCCTGCTCTGCAAATGTAAAAATAAATATCCCTGCCTCGGAGGCTGCAGCCCACCAATGAAAACCTGCACCATTTAATGGCCCTTAAACGCTCAACATCTTTTCCTCTTCCTGCAAAATCCATCTGACCTAATGGCTGTGACAATTACGTGTATGGCCCTCCTATTAAAAGGTAATTTTCTGAGTTGGCAGAGCAACACAGGCACGAGATGACAAAAGCAGCACACTCCAAGCTCCCAGCATCCCCAGCCAGCTCCTCGAGACAAAAAAAAAAAGCAGAAATTCCCTTTTCAGGGAGCTGTGACACAGCAGAGCCCCGTGCCAGCGCCAGCCCCAGGCTCCATTACCTCGCTAATGTGGCGCTGCTGCTCCAGGGGACACCGGGGCCTCTCTGGTGGCATCTGACACCGTGGTGACCTCCCCTTCCCTCCCCTCCCTGCTGCCTGGGGATGTGCAGCCTTCCCCAGGGAGGGGACGGCGCTGTGGAGTGCCTTGGAGCCTGGAGACAAACCCAATTTCCCCAGGATTTTTTTTCCCACCTATTAAAGCTCAAAACTCTACTGGTGTTTTTTAAAATTAAAAAAAAAAATGGATCACTACAATACAACAACAACAAAAAAAAAAAAAAGAAAAAGAAGAAACAGTTTTATTGATGTAATAGAGGAGAGATTTAGAAAAAACATAGCTAGAACTCCCTGGATAAGGAAACACAGTATCAAAATAGGCCAGTTAGTACAAGA
Organism: Bombycilla garrulus; assembly: GCA_013400315.1. Classification (NCBI taxonomy): domain Eukaryota; kingdom Metazoa; phylum Chordata; class Aves; order Passeriformes; family Bombycillidae; genus Bombycilla; species Bombycilla garrulus. The sequence continues at coordinate 138,696 of VXBU01007567.1, read as the reverse complement.
AAACAAATCCTCTCCAATAAGTTTCAAGTAATGCAATCATAAAAGAATTTGGCTAAAAAGTAACTCTTTACTCTGAGATGTTTTCTGTAGAAGTCCTCTAAGAAACTAAAGGGAATCAGCAGCAGATCTGTTTTACTACAGACACGTATTTAGTAAATATATTAAGGGTATTTCTATATAAAAACTGCCCTGCACATCCATCACTGTCTGCAGCCTCCTCTTCAATCCTACAAGACTCTGCTCAAAAAGGGAAAAAAAAAAAAAGAGATAAACACAACTCTAGTGTGAAAAAAAGGAGCCCAAGGCCTGGAGGGGCAGCTGGGGGAGCCCAAACAACACAAAGCAGGGAACTCTGACCTCAGCCCTCACTTATCAGGAATACAGGGAGGAAGTTTGGCTTTTCTGCATCAGGATACCACATCCCCCTTGGTGGTTATCAGCAAAGGCTTTTAAAAAGTGGGCTGAGGTCAGCACTCACTGCTGCTCATTTAAACAGCCCCACTCATTAACAGGCTCATTTTTCAGAGACTTCCCTAGAACAGTAACAAATTTAGTGTTTTTTGTGGGTTTTTTTTCTCTTAAAACTTCCTTATGGAAACCATCCTTCAGTTAAAAATGAAGCCTTGTTTCACGGGGAGATGGCAGCAATTAAAAATCTTCCTTTCATTAATCCTCACTCCTGACACCTTCCCCGTAAAAATAACATTAAAGCACATCAATTACAGCTCAGACTTGCCTGAGCTGAGGTGTGAGAATCCAACACCTGAGCTGCTCAGTCCCACCCTGAGGAGAAATTAAACCCTGCCCCAGGCCAGCCCCACTCTGCCAGCCTGCAGTAATCAGGATTGAAGCACTCGGGAAAAATTTTTTGGGGAAAGAAGGAGTGTTATTGTTTGGATGGAAAAACCTGATTTTTTTTTATTTTTTTTTTTTTTTTAGTCTTGTAGAAGCAAAGGCACTAAACTGTAAGCTTATACATTAAATAAAGGCTGTAACTTGGCCAGCCAAGTTACAAGGGACACCAAAACACCTTCCTGTGTGTGTGTGTGTCACAGCACATCCTGCTCAGGCAGTGTGACAAATGAGCCACTTTCTCTGAACCATTAAGGGACACCCACAGCTACAACAGCCAGCCACGCTCCTCTGCACAGTTTATTTTTAACCATCCCATGAGAGTTCAAGTTCAAGGATCAACTGGAGCTTCTGGGCATAGCTCCTGCTTTAATAAGTGGTCAATCAGACATTAAAATAATTTAGCCTCTATGTCATCATTTTGACAGGTTGGAAAGACATTCTATAAAAGACGTTCTATACCTTTTATCCATCCCGTGAAAAAAAAAGTGCCAGGCCTGAAACGCCACAGCCCTTAGAGCTTTAGTGTTCTAGGAGAAGAAAATGCTTCAGCTTTGAGAGTTGTTTGGTGTTGGGAGGCTGAAGTGCAGCTTTTCCACCATCTCTGAGCGTGAGGGCCTCGGCTCAGCACACCAGGCCCTGCCTCATGCGGATGATCTGCAGCAGGGCAGCCTGCACGTCCTCGTCCATGTGACCCTGCAGGGACAAAGACAGGTCACCAGCACTGCTCACAAACCCTGGAAATCCCCCCAGTCCCCGTTCCAGCACGAGGAGAACGCTGAGGCTCACCTGCACAGCGCTGAGCAGGTGTGTGCGATACACCGACACCACCTCCTGGTGCTGCCTTTTGGCGTCCTGGAGAGACAACGGGGACACGGCTCAGCTCCTCACACTGTCACCTCTGCTCCTGCCCCTTCCAGCCCCAGGCACCCTGTTTGGGCACTGCCACACCCAGCAAAGCTGAATTTACAGGTTGAAGTTTTATTCTCTCCACTAATCGAGGGAAGAAATCGCTGGTTTTTTGCTGGAAGGCTGGCAGAGCCAGCCAGGAGCTGAGAGCACAGAATCACAGAATATCCTGAGCTGGGAAGGACCCTCGAGCTCAGCTCCTGGCCCAGAGCACAGAATCACAGAATATCCTGAGATGGGAAGGACCCTCGAGAGCCCAGCTCCTGGCCCAGAGCACAGAACCACAGAATATCCTGAGCTGGGAAGGACCCTCGAGCCCAGCTCCTGGCCCAGAGCACAGAATCACAGAATATCCTGAGCTGGGAAGGACCCTCAAGCCCAGCTCCTGGCCCTACACATTTGTTTCACCCCCAGAATCAGCCATTTGGTTAAAACCACCCCGTTTTAGAACATTTTGCCTTACAAGAATCAGCCCTGCAAATACTCTGATGGATTTATTTGTGAATCTGAGTAGGAGAACTCACCTTGCTCAGACCCAGCTTTAATAATGAGTTTTACTGAAGCCACAGGGGCCACTGAAGTGTGCACAAAATCTCAGCAGCCAGGACGTGTCCCCTGCTCTGCCAGCGCCTCGTGACAAACAAACAACACTCAGGGCTTGCAGGCAGAGGAACACAGCTCAAAGCCATTAAAAAAATCATCACTTCACCCTTTCAAGGTGAGAAAAAAAATACATGGTTGTAAGAAATGCCTAAAGCTGCACTCAGAAATGGTCTTGGCAGGGTTAGAGCAGAGTAGCCCACAAGCACAAATTCTCCTGCTTTGCTCGTATCCTCTTCGTCTGGAAAAGCTGCCAAGTGCTGCAACTCAAACTGAAGAGGAAAGCAGAAAAAAAAATACAGAGAAGCAAGAACTCAGGGAAAAAAAAACCAAAAAAACCCTACAAAATAATGGCTAGAGCACTTGTGAAGTGTGAGGCTGCAGCCCCACCCCTGCTCCAGTGGGCACATCCACATTTCCCTGTTTACACAAGGAATTAAGCAATGCTACTGCACGTCAGACAACACCTTGTGCGAGCACTTACAGCCAGCTGCTGCTGGAGTGTTTTCACTTGGCTCTGGAGCAGTTCCACCTGCTGGTTGTGCCTCTTGGAGGGGATCCCAGTGGTGTATGTCAGCTGGGACAAGCCGTTGAGAGCCTGCTTCAGCCGTTCCACGTCGTTCAGCAGCTCTGTTATCTTGAGGAAAAAAAAAAACACAGAAAACACCATTTAAGGATGTCTCGCTGCAAAATGTTCCTTAACATTCTTCCAAGTCTGGTGAAGCCCAGCAAGCACGGAGGGGTTTTTGTCTCAGCTTGCTAAGAGGGGATTTTGCTTTCCTGGTTTCCACTGTGCCCCCTGGCACTGGAGTGTGTCAGGTACAGACCCTGCAGGTCAGCAGTGACAGAAGGGACTGAAAAAAAGGGAGATCTAAGGATATTTCAGGTCTAACTTCTAGGAATAACAGTGAACCTTTAAAAGGCAAGCCAGAGATGCCCAACAAACACAGCTCCAGTGGAAGGAGGAGTTGATATCCCCAGCAGTCTGAGGCTTTAACAGAATTTAAATGCTACATGACGTCCAGAACCTGGAAAAGCTTTAAATAATGTAAAATCAGGACTTCAGCTGCTTTGGGCCAGGCCTGGGTACATAATGCTCAGCACAAAGTGGTGCTGGAACACCTCAGGAGCTGCTGAGTTATTTGAGTGCTAGGGAGATAACTGGGTGCACCAACTATTCCTAAAGACATTTTGATGTAAGTACCGATTCACTCTTTCAACACCATTGCTTTAAATACAGCTAAAGAAACAAAACATTTCCCAAGGAAACTTCCAGAACTGCGAACAGTATCACAAAGGTGTTTCTCTGTGTTCAGCACAGACAAATGTAGATACCCATAATCTAATTTGAAACCTGTGTGTTATTCTCTCATAATAAATACAATTAATTGTTAGCTACACAAATAGCTGAGTGCTGAGCTGAGAGCATCAGGAGCACCAGGTCTCACCTTGTTGTCCTTGGCTTCCACCTGCTTTGCAGACTCCTGGATCCTCTTCTGCAGGTCGATAATGGTGGTGAGTGATTTGTCACACCTTTCCTTCTGGTCCTTGATCTCCTGCTCGATGCTGCAGCTCCGCAGCTGGAGCAGCTCCTTCTCGTCCTTGAGGGACAGCTCGCTCCTGCGGGCCTGCAGAGCCTCCTCGCAGGCCTGCTCGTACCTCTGGCTCATGCTGGCCAGGTGGCCAGCCAGGCTGCTCACCTGGGCCTCCAGGGCTCCCTTCATGGAGCTGTACTCTGCCTCGGCCAGCCCCCGCTGGCTCTGCAGCTCGGCCAAGGCCTGCCGGCTCAGCTGCAGCTCTGCCCGCAGCCGCAGCGCCTCCTGGCTCTTCTCTCGGCTCTCCGCCTCCTTCTCCTCCAGGCTGCTCCTGATGGCCTCGATTTCTCCCTGCAGCACCTCCTTCAGCCGGGCATGCTCCGCCCGAGGCACGGAGGATTCCCTGAGCTCAGCCAGCTCCTGCTGCAGCCGCCCTGCTCGGAGCCTTTCCTGGCCGTAGCGCTCCTCCTTCCTGCTCAGGGCCTCCTGCAGCTCCTGCACCGTGCGAGCCAGAGCCTCCCTCAGGGCCTCCACGTGCTCTGCAGGGAGCTGCCGAGCCAGGGCCTCGTCCTGCTGCTCCTCCTGCCCCTCCTGCCCCAGATATCTCCTCAGCAGAGCCCTCAGCTGCTGGTTGAGCTCCTCCATGCTGCTGGCACACAGCCGCTCCAGCTCGTGGGATTTCTCTGCCAGCACGTAGTTCTGCTGCAGGTCCTTCTGGATGGACAGCACCCCGCTCCTGAGCTTCTCATTCTCCTCCCTGCACCTCTGAGCCTCCTCCTCGCTGCCTCTGCACCTCTGCTCCTGCTCCTGCAGCTGAGCCTTTAACTCCTTCACCGTGGCTTTGAAGCTCTGCTCTCTGTCCTCGAAGGAGGCCACCGGGGCGTATTTTGACTTGATGCACTCTTGAATCGTGTCCAGTTCCTTCTTCTGGGCTTCAATTTCTGCATGCAACTGTGAGATTTCCTCTTGCCCCCTCTTATGCTCAGCCCTAACGGCAGCATTGCTCTCCTCCAGCTCTCGCACGCTTTTATTTAAAGTATTCACCGTGGTTTCGTGATCTTTTAAACTTATGTACTCCGTTTCTAATTGGTTCTGTAGGAGTTTCACCTTATTCTTTAAAGCTCCGTTTTCCTCGTTTACCCTCAGGAACTCTTGCTTTATCTCTCCAATTTTGCCCTTCAGATCTGACAGCTCCCCGTTGGTCTTCTCCAGGGTGCTGTTCAGGGCAGTTTTGACCTCCTCGTGCGTGGTGGCCGGCACGTACTGATCCCTCAGCGTCTCCCTCAGGTCTGTGTTCTCAGCCACCAGCTCGCCCACTCTGGCCTGCTCCTCATCGTATTTCTTCTGAAGCTCAGCAAGCCGCTTTTCAAGCTCAACCCCATTCGATTTTAAAGCTTCCACCTCTTTCTTGTGCTGCTCTGGAGACAGGTACACGGCTTGGAAGTGGCTGATATTCTCACTTAAGTCGTTCTTCTCTGCCAGCAACTTTTCAGCTTCTGCTTTGCTTTCATTGTATTTCTTTGTTATTTCAAAAAGCTTTTTTGTCAAGTCACCCACAGCCAGATCGTTTGCTTTCTTCAACTCCTCATGAATTTTTAAAGGCACATTCTGGCTTTTAATTTCAGTTTTCAGCATTTGGACTTGCTGCCTCAGCACCTTGTTATCAGCCTGCAATCTTTCAAGTTCCTTCTGCAGAGTCTCATTCTTCTGTGATAGCTCAGAAATCGCCTTCCCCAGCTCCTCCTGCCTCAGCTCAAACCCACTCCTCATCTGCTCGTGCTCCTCTGGCTTCACACGCTGAGCCAGCTGAGCTCTCTGGCTCTCAGATTCCCTCTGTAAAAGCACAACCTCCTCCTGCAGCTTCTCCCGCTCCCCCTCCACCTCTGCCAGCCTCTTCGCCTTCTCGTTCACCTCGTTCGACAGCAAACTCTTCATGTTCTCGAACTTCTCTGCGCTCACAGCCTGGGCCAGCTTAGCCGCTGTCTCTCTGAGCTGCCCCTCCAACTCCGTGACATTCCTGCCCCTTTTATCTCGCTCCACCTCCACCTTCACCAGCTCCTTCTGCAACCTTTTGTTTTCCTCCACCAGCCTCCCCTCGTCCCTCTGGAACTCTGCCACCAGCAGCTCGTTCTGCTTGATCTGGTTCCTCAGCTTCCCCACCTCGGCAGAGGCTCCCTCGTACTTGGTTTTCATCTCCCGCAGCTGCTCCTTCAGCTCCTCAGGCTCTCCAGCTCCTTCTTCAACGTCTCCTTCTCGGAGCTGGGCGGCTGGGCAGGCAGGGACAGCTCCAGGGGCCTCAGCATGGACCTGGACTGAAGAGAAATGGGCACAAAAAAATAAAAGTTCACAGCTCTGACAGGTCACATACACGTGTTTATTACTTACTATTTAATGTTTGTTACTTATTATTTCATATGTGTAATATTACTTATTAATTAATATTTCATAATATTACTTGTTATTTCATATCGGCACTGCCACTATTTCATATGGGAACTGCCTAAAATCCAGTTGATCTGAGCATCTGAGCACTTTTTTTTTTTTCCACACTAAAAAAATCTAACAACTAAGATATTAGAAGTTATAACTAAGTTATTAAAATAACTAATAACGAGGTTATTCTTGCCTTTATTAGAGTATGGGTATTTCAGCTTTTAACAGCAAAAATCTCGAATGTAGCTCCATATTGCTGCTTCCCAATGATGGAATGGGTTGGGTTGGAAGGGATCCTAAAGCCCATCCAGTGCCACCCCTGCCATGGGTGGGACACCTCCCACTGTCCCAGGCTGCTCCAACCTGGCTTTGGACACTTCCAGGGATCCAGGGGCAGCCACAGCTGCTCTGGGAATTCCATCCCATCCCCTCCCCACCCTCCCAGGGGACAATTCTTCCCAATATCCCACCTAAACCTAGAGGGGCAGGTATAATGCATTCATTCCACTTCCCTTGTTCTGCATTCATATTTAATCACTCATCTGCCAGAAAAAGAAATTAATTTATTCAAGATATTTCTCCCATTCCTCAAGTGTGTGAAAATAATTTTATAAGGAATCAGAGCAGAGAATGTCATGGCTAACAGACCCTTCTTGGTGAGAAGAGTTAATATGGAATTCTAGAAGGGTCTGGGTTGGAAGGGACCTTAAAGACCATCTCATTCCACCCCAAGGATTTACTGGGCCTTGTTTATACCTAAATTGCTGCTTTAAAAGGCTGATAGCTATCAAACAGAGTTGCCAGGGAATTATCATATAGCAGGAAAATGAAATCTTCAAATCTTAGCTGAATTTAAATCAGAAAAATATGATGGGGATGAATCCCCAGTTTACAGAGTGAGTGGGTAAAACACATTTAGGAGACCCAGCATTTACAGCCCTGCCACAGAGAGGACTCTAGAGGGCACCCACAGTTAAAAATAAACATGGAAAAGCAAGAATTCCTCAAAACTGTGTGTTCAGAAGCAATGCCTCAATAAACACACATTTACAAGCACGTTTAGCTTTCCCAGCACGACTATCCCAGAGTTCCTTCCAGTGGTAAAATATTTATTACCTGGGATTCCACTGCAAACGCTTGGCCTTGTTTGAGTAATAAATCTTCTTTTCCTGGATTTTCAAAGCAAACAGCGTTTAGGCTCTGGATAAAAACAGCAACACAATCACAAGAACCCTGATTTTCTTGCCGAGCTTTACTCTGGTCACTGGGGTCACGCCAGGCTGAGGGCTCGTGTTTAAGCACTCGTCATTAAAACAACTTCCACTTAATTAATCCCCTCAGGAAGCCTGGCCAAAGCCCTCCTAAGGAGGAGGAGAGAAGTGGTTTGCCAGGCTGGGTTCTGGTCCCGCACAAGGGTCAGGGCTGGCAGCGTGCCCAGCTCATGTCTGCGCAGCAGGGAAAGCCTCCCCTGCCCTCCCCATCCTCCTGCCAGGCAGGCCAAACACTCAAAACATCATGAATCTGTCAAGAGCCCTTGTGTTCCACACGAGGCAGGTGTGCAGCTGGGCTGGAGGCAGCAGAGCCCGGCTCCTGGCACTGGGGTCACTGCTCACACAATTGGAGCTCAGGTCGTGGCCGGAGTCGGAGCCGCTGCTCTCCAGCTCTGACACTGTGCCCCTCAGCCAGGCACTGCTCAGCCTGGAAGGATGGGAAGGGCAGCTCCACAATCCTGCTCAGACTGTTTTTCACATCAGCAGAGTCCCCAAGCAGATTTCCCAAGGCCAGGCACTCCTGGAGAATGAGCACCGGTGCCCTGGCAGCTCCTACAAACACAGCTCTGCTCGGAGGGCTCAGGGCTGGACACGAGGCCTGGCTGCAGCAATAGGAAGAGGTGACCAAAAACCCTTTTATCCTGTATTCCAACACCCCATCATGCACAGCAAGCTTTAACAATTAGCTGCACTTACTGTTTCCAAGGTTACCTCCAGACCCCGCAGAGTCACCCTGAAGTCAAAGAGCAAGAAACAAAAGTAGAGCTGAAAATTCATTTCAAATTTCGGCTCCATGTTAAACTAGGGGTGAAGGGGCAGGGAAAGCTTTTGCAATGAGATAACCATTCAACACTTTCAGCAATTTAAAATGCTGAAGTATTTCCTCCTGCAAACATCAATTGCTACATCCCATTTCAAATCACTCAACATACTTCATAATACTTGAGTTTAGCTTTGAGAGCTTCAATAGTCCTTAAACTTTCCTCCTGCTGCTTTTCCTTGGTGGTCAGCATTTTCTTCAGCTCATCTTTCTGAAAGAGAAGAAGTGCCACATAGCCAAAGCCACAAGAATGGACAGGTTTGTCTCCAGTAACTTTTTTAAAAAGAGTTTAGACAGAACTTCAACCAAGATCAGCACCGAAAGAATCCCTCATTTTTTTTACTTCTGGAGTTCTTCTTCAAGGCTGCTCCTCTACAGGAGGAGTCTTGAAGAATGAGTCAGGAATATGCACCAACATAACCTGCTGCTGTTTAATTAATTCATGTTTGTTAGTCTTGCATTACTGAGAGTCACTACAGAGATGCTTGATGTGATCAGTGTGCTGAAAATCCTAAGTGTGCTTTAAAGCAGCCAGGGGAATGATAATTATTTGGAGCAACAAATGCTGTGGAGCTGCACAAACTGATCCAGAGCAGTAGATGCCTCATTTGGCATTTTTAGGTAGCTTTTAAGTAATATATTCAGAACTGCAGAGGAAATAAAAGAGAGAGCTGCACCCCAGTCCTGTTACACCTGCAGTGACACCTCCTACCTCATTCTCAAGATCATCTGCAAGCATTTGCTCCTGCAAAAATAACAAAAAAAAAAAAAAAAAGAAGAAATCCCCCCAGATCATTTTCTCAATGATATTTAAGGGGCTCACACACAAGTTCAGCAGCTGGCACATCCACCCCAGTTTCTAATGCTCCCCTTCCAATTCCCAGCCAGATTTATTGTTCTGTTTTCTATTTCTGCCAGGAGTTAAGGATGCCTGACAGAGCAATGTGCCCGGAAATGGAAAATCTCCCGTTTTCTAGCTCAGACACTACTGAGGCAGCAGAGTGCAGCTTTTCAGAAGGAGTTTGCTGATTTTGGGAAGTCACTATTAAAAAGTTTGTTTTGCAAAGGCAATGCTTAAAACAGGAGTTCAGACAAGCCAGTGACTGCACTAAGAATTATTCTTTCTATCCAGGGGTTGCATTTAGGAAAAGCTGCATAAACGTACCTCGACAAAAAAACAGCAGAGAAACAGCCCCCCCACCCCAAAAAAAAAACAACAAACCAACCAAAAAAATCTTCTTTATATTTATTTCTACTGGTCACACTGAGACCTTCAAAAAGGGGGGAAATTTTTTCAAAGTCAATGTTTCAAATCTGAGTGAGAAATTTCTACTTAAAACCTTTGTTTTCTTGCCAATTGAAGATTTTTTTTTTTTCTCTGTGCTTTCACTTCCAGGAACAGCTGTGAAACCAGCTGAGGACAAAGCCCTGCCACACAGCAGCTACATTCACAGGAGGGATGAAGCTCAGTCCCCAAATTGCAGCACCCAGAGCAGCCCATGGCTCTGCTGCACTGGGAGGCAGAGCCACAAAGGCCATTCTCAAATTTTGGGGTGTCAGGGGAGGACTCTGCTTCAGCCTCCTCACAGCTGGAGTGGAACTACAAGAGCAAAGGGCAGTAACTCCCAGGAAAGTGACAAAAACCTCATCCTAATTCCGTGTGCTTTCCGGCCAGCACCAGGTGGCTGTCCCAGATTTCCAGGCAGGTGTTCCCAGCCCTGGTTTACCTCACTCAGCTGCAGCTGCAGCCCACTGATCCTGTCCAGCAGCATCCTCTGCTCCTCCTGCACCTCCCTCATTCGATCTTTCAAGTCTTGGTTCTCCAGCTCCAGCTCCTAAAAAGTAAAATATGAAATTTAAAAATAAAAAATAAAGACCTCCCCATGCTACACACACATTGGGAGAGGCAAAGACTCTGAACCAACAGATTTAACAGCTGCTGAGCACTCCAAGCCCTGCCTAGCCCTTGGAAAACTGCAATGACATGGGAAAGGTGGGAAAATTAATGCTGGTTAGTAGAACAATTATGACACAGATTATTTCTAGTCTGACACAAACATACATCTCTTGAGAATGTTAAAAAAATTAATCTCCCTGATTTGTGGCTGATTTTACTGCAGAAGCAGAAGTTAAAGAGGTAGGAAAGGTTAAGACAGGGACACTTCCAACTATTTATTACCCAAAAGAAGTGCAGTTTTCTCCTGAAAAAGTTTACAGCTCGTCTGCATAACCGCAGACAGGTGATGCAATCAGGATTTCAGCAAACAGCAACACCTGACCTTTGCTGATGGGATCATTAGTGCCCACTCCAGCAGCCCAGCCTGGCTTTAGTGCCCCCGGCTCATTGTCCCACAGGCTCCTCCCCACCCACCTGAGTGCTGGGCTCCTTCTGGAACTGCTGGAGCTCCTCCTGCGCCCCAAAGCCCCGGCCCCACTTCTGGGACACGCTGGTGACCTGTCAGTGCAGCAGGAGAACATTCCTGTCAATCCCTGTAACGGGGGACAGGGGCCACCGTGACCTCAGCCCCACACAAACCTTCCCCGTCACCACCTCGTTGACAAACGGCCTCACCTTTTGCTCAGCCTGCCCTCTCTTCATGCTGTCTCTTCCTAAAAAAGCACCACAAAAAAAAAAGGAAGTTACAAAAGGCATTTCATTCAGATTCATGCATTCAGCTAATTAATTCAGATTCTGTTAATTCTATCCACCCACCCTGGGGCGGCATTTCAAAAAATAGCTCGCCACCAATTAGTCAAACACAGAAACACCCACAAAGGTTTCTATTAAATAAAGGCTGTTTATTTCTAGAAAAGAAAGGCTACTTATTTCTATAAAAGAAAGGTTATTTACTTCTAGAAAATAAAGGCTGTTTCTATAAATAAGGGTAAATAACTCCCATGATCAATACTGCTAAACCCTCGAGGCATCAGAGCCTGCAACCTCCTTAAAAGCTTTGCTAAAGCCACACAACCCCAAACACTTTTATTTCCCCTCCCAAACAGGCAGTTTATGATCTTTGTGGTCAAAAGACCACAGCTGCCCTCCAAAACAGCTCCTGGAGACACAGGAGCAGGACACAAATCCCACCCAAAGAAGCGCTGTAGGTTCCTCCTACCTCTGCTGGAGTCCTCAAGGGCAGCTTTGATTAAAGCCAAAATGTCAATATTGTCCCCAATCCTGGCATAGTAAGCACAGTCATGCCCAAGGCCATCAGTCAAACCAACATCAGCACCATTCCTGAGCAACACCTCCACGGCATCCTTGCAGCCATATTCACAGCCTAACATGAGGGCAGTCCTGGCACGGGGAGAGAGATGGGATTGAGAGACCCAGGGGCCCCAAACCCCCGAACAAAATCCACCTCTAAGCACAGCAACCTCAGCCACAGCCCCCTCCCGCTGCCCACAGAGGAAACAGCTTTCAGAAGTCACTCAGGAAACATTTAAATATTTGTGGAAGAGCAAACAAACCCACCACAATCCCAGTATTTCCACAGCCTTTGAAAGTCACCCGCTGTTTGGAGAACTCCCACGACTTTGGTTTCCTCCACCAGATACAAATCTCAGCAGACACAACAAACACCAGGCGAGGAGTTTAGACAAGGTTTGGGGAGGGGGTGCCTGGGAGCCCTGGCAGTGCAGCCCCAAACCCTTCCCAGCTGCAGGACGTGCAGTGTGAGCAGCCAGGCTCTGTCCCACGGCAGCCTCGTGTCATTGAGGAATTCTCCAAGAAATAACTGGCAAAAGCAGCAGCTACAAACAAAACCTGACCCAGGAATTAACAGCTCAGGGTCCCCTGGGAGCTCCAGTGGATTCAGCACCACTTCTTGCCAGAGCACCACTTCTGCCACTGTGCACACTGATCCCAAAGGCTGCTTTGGGCAGAAAAACCCTTCAAACAACCAAGTGCAGCTTCCCTGCTGGCAAGAACAAGCCTGGGAATATTTTGGACGCAAACAGGAGCGGCAATAAAGGCCAAGTTCATTTGCACTGCTGAATTGGCAGATCCACTTCCGAACTAAACCCCAGGCTCTCTTCCCCCAGACCTGGCACACCAACCCTGCCAAGGGGCAGCTCTGCCCCAGGTGCCAGCAGGGATGCCAGCAATGCCCCGCAGGCCTTACCTGCTCTGCTTGTCCCTGGCATTGACATCAGCCCCCCGGTCTATGAGCAGCTGGCAGAGCGCGGGGCGACACATCTGCGTGGCCAGCACCAGCGGGGTCCTCCCGTCCTGGGGACAAAGGGACAGCCTGAGGGCACGGGGACGGGGCACAGGAGCCCAGCAGCTGCAGCAGGGGCTGTGCAGGAGGAGGAGGAGGAGGAGGAAGGCAGCCCCTTACCCCATCCTTGGAGTTGACGGCGGCACCGTGGTCGCAGAGCAGCTGGATGCTGGCAGAGCAGTCAGACATGGCTGGGGAGAGAGCAGGGAGGTGACACTGAGAAGGGAGGTGACACTGAGAGCAGCCTGGTGACACTGAGCAGGGAGGGAGGTGACACAGAGAGCAGCCTGGTGACACTGAGAGAGCAGCCTGGGGAGCCCCCAGGCACATCCCTGCTCCGCCACAATCCCCTCAGCTGAGTTAAAGCCTGGCAAGGCTGCAGGGCTCAGCCCTCACACCACACAAAGCACCCAGAAGAAACCAAACACTCCTGTGCCAGACTCTGCAGCAGAAGGAGGGTGCAGAAAACCCAGAGTGAAGGGGTCTTCACCCCCTCTCAGCACTCCCCTAAAACTCTGCCTGTGATACTTGAAGATTTTGCTCAATTTCACTCAATTTCACCTCAGACCTCCAAGCTCCGTATCACTGTTAAATTCATTATTGAGGAGAAATGCCATGACAATATAAAACACTCTCTGCTCCTACAGTCACCAAAATGAAAAAAGAATTGAGCCCATCTGGAAGTAAATCCATTAATTAAACCTTCATTTCCACACAGTTACCAGCAGAGCAAACCCCTTCACCTGCATCATGAAGGGCAGTTCTTCCCTGGAGATCCACATTCTCTGTTGGACAGTTGTACTGTTAAAATAAATAATCCCAGTTATCAATCAGAATCCAGACTGCATTTACAACATCAGGTGTTTTGAGGCTTGAATTAAAGCAATAAAACGTGATTTAAGTAAAAAATATGCACAGGAATTGCACAGCTCATTAGACTTTTCACAGATAATGAGCCATTTATATCTGCATGGAGACATGCATCAAATAAAAGTTCAAAAGAACCCATTAAACACAGCAAAAAAAAAAAATTCAAATGAGCATACATTGACCAGGAATAAATGAAGAAAAAATAGACAACACACAAACCAAAGACAATCCTCCAAGATTGTTTCATTACTGAGAGTTTGTGGCTGTAAATGCCCAGCTTTTGAAGCAAACACTGCTCTGGAGCAGCCAAGTGTTATTGTTTCTAAGCTGCATTCAGACAGGGAACAGCAGTCTTTAAAAGACACTCAGCCCCATTTTCTTCAAGACCCACAATCTACAACTTGATTTGATAGTCTATGAAAAGATTAAAAAAAAAAAAGTTCATTTTCTTTATTTTATCCCTCTTTCAGTCACAACCTGGTATTTAACATGAAAAGATCTTTTCCTTACAACTCTTATTTTTAAAAAAAGCATCTGATTGGTTAAGGAAGAAACCACATATCCCAGTTGTGAATCAGAGTATTTAAAGCCTCATTTTAAAGCTGCATTTAAAGCCACTTTTTCCCCCTGAGTACAAGAGCTGTAAGAGACAAACTGTATTTTCAATACCTGCAAGAGCTTCTGCAAGCACAGAGCATGGCCATACTTTGCAGCCAAGTGCAGGGCGTTCCTGCCTGAAAACAGAGAACAGCAGCTCAGGGCTGAGGGAACTCCTGAGGAATATTCCCAGCATTTGAGGCACAGCAGCTCCTGTGTGCCAGTCCCCCCAGCTCTGCGCTGTGACATCTTACACCTCACTTTGTCACAGTTTTTTCCTATTCCACCAATCTTTGAGCAAGGAGCAGAGTTCATTGGTGAAATTAATCTCAAAATACTGCATCAGACTCCACACAAGGGTTTAAAAAAATAACCTGGCCTCCTCCTCTTATGGGAGAGTTGATCTCTGTAAATTTTCTTGTTTTCAGCTTCCTGTTAAACTCATTAAATTCTGAGGTAGCAACCTGAAAATTAGCACCTGTTTTTAACACAAACTCTGCTATCACACAGGGAAATCTGGAAGGCACAGATGAACTCTGTGTTCCTGAGGCTCAGCTGGGCACACACACACCTCCCACAACATTCCATCTGAATCCTCACCTCGAGTTCATTTAAAACTGTTCTTATCCTGTTTTTCTCACCAGTGAGCCTGGAGCATATTATAAACACAATTATAGCAGCACAAACCCACACTCCTTCAAGTTCTGCTGCATTCATGAATTCCATCACAGGACACAGCCAGTTTCCTCAACAGCAGCAACAAGTCACACAAATAATTCATTTTTTGCCAGCTACAGAAAGAAGGAAGAGCTATCCTGTGGTTCAGCTTAACTTTATTCTAGAATGAAGCCCTGAATGAAACTTTATTCCAGAATTAAACCATGCTGAGAGTATTCTGAAGTTGCCCCTGGGCCTGTGAGGAAACCCACCTGCAGCATCAGTGGCTGTGATGTCAACTCCGTGCACCAGAATGGTGTTCAAGCAATCCAGGTTTCCCTTCGATGCTACAACATGGAATCTAAAAAAAAAAAAAAAAGAGAAAAGACCTTGCTTAGGCACAGCTGGTTTGGGCACAAAAATGGCAACATTGGAAAGGCAAAGCTGTGTAAGGGAAGTGTGACAGGGGCCAGCTCTGGCCAGCATCCAAAGTTCAAGGTTGTGCAGATATCACTGCAAGGAACAAGGCAGCTTTCCTGAGAAACAATCATTGTTTACCTGGGTCAGTGAAGCAGCTGAAATACCTGCGTGGTTCCAGCTTCTCTTTAATATTCAAACCTGGCAAGAGCAAGCCTTTAAACACTGATCTTCACTTGGAAGTGAAGACTGTCTGAGACTTTCCCATTCCAGCCAGCTGGACTCCAGCTTGGTGAAGTTAGATTTAGATGAGGTATTGCACAGATTTCTGTACTCTAAAAGGCTTCTAGAGCAGCGGGAATAAGATTCTCAGCAGCTTCCCAGCACCACTGCCCAGCTCTGGAATCACTTACGCGGATCTCCCTTCCACATCCAGCTTTGTGGGACTGACCCCTTTCTTGGCCAGGATGGATGAAACCTTGTCCACATCGCCCCTCTCAGCTGCCTTCATTAACCTGTCATCATACTTGTTCCAGTCTGGGTTCACCTGCGAGAGAATCAGAGCAGCGAGCTTACAGCTGAGCCACAACAAAATCCATTTTGCTTTACAAACAGTTCTGTGCCCACCAGGATGTTTGGAGTTATTTGTGCAACCTCCCTGTCACATTATTTTGATATTTAACTCTATGGCAGCCTGGTTAAGCCACTTTGGTCCTAAAGGAGACCTTTGGGTCAAACTTGTTTGGTTTTCCTCGTGCTGTTTCAGTTTGTCTCTGTTCAGTTTTCATGTTCCAGCAATAAATGGATGCACTAAAAATATTCTCCAGGACGTGGCTTTTCCTGGCTGTGCCAGACTGCTCAGTGGGTCATAAATCAGCTAAGTGTGATAGTCAAGGGAAGAACATCTACTGAGCTGCAGAAGAAAGAAATTCGAAGTTGACAGTTTTGAATTGCCTGCAGCTCCCAAAGCACTGGGGAGGGCAGAGAAAACCCAAGTCAGTTATAAATAGACCACCACCCATCCAGCCCCAGACACTCCTCACCCCCCACTCCTCTCTTGTTTACTTAAAACTCAGCATTTTGGGCCCTGGGCCAAGGCTCCCACCCCAAAATGCAGAGATTGTTCTCTTCCCTGCCAAACCATCCCTCCAAAGGGTTCCAGGCTTTTCAGGAAACTGAACCCTCACATCCCAGCTGGACACTGATGACTCGATATTCCAGGAGCTTTTAACAGAGGCTTCCAAAGGAGTATTACACTCAAAACAGGAGTATAACATTCAAATCTAAAGTGTTTCACATTCAAAAGAATTTGGTAAGGTTGAGGCACAAGCAGCCTGTGGGTGCACAAAGTTACTTTTCACTGTGGGTCAGAAATTCCTCACAACATAAAGAACATTAAACCAGGTAACCCCAGCCCAGGGTTTGTTTAAGTGAAAGAAGGTACACAAAAAAGAACAACCCCAAAAACCCACTGCCACCACCACGTCTGCAATGATTTGTAAAAGGAGCTGCACTCATGATCAGAGACAGAGGGGACCCCATCAATCCATACAAATACCTCCAAGGGTGTCAGAGGGTGATTCCACACTGCTCAGTAGTACCCAGGACAAGAAGCAATGCTCAGAAACTAAAATACAATCATTTCCTCCTCACCACGAGGAAGAGCCTCTTTCCATGGAGGGGGCAGAGCCCTGGAGCAGCTGCCCAGGGAGGGCTGGATTGTCCCTCTCTGGAGACGTCCCAGCCCCAGCTGGACACGTTCCTGTGTCACCTGCTCCAGGTGACCCTGCCTGTGCAGGGGCTGGTCTGGAGCATCTCCAGAGGGCCCTTCCAGCCCTAACGACTCCGGGTGATTATCTTCACTCAGCCTGCCCACAACAAACAAGATTACAGTAATCATGAAGGCTTAGCAGCAGCTAACCCTGTCCAGCCCTGCTAGAAGTGACAGGAGTAATAAAAATAGAGCACTAATGAAATTAGCACCAGTGCGGAGGTGCAGCACTGACTCATCAATCAATTAACACATCCATTAGCCTGAAAGCCGAGGCAGCCCGGCCTGAGAAGTCACTGCACGGTGACATCACCAGTGCCATGTCCCTCCCCACCGGGACAGGCTGCCCTGCAAAGCCAGCTCCTCGTGCAAGGAGGAGTCAAAACACTCAAATGTGTAACATTCAAATCTAACTCTGCACAGTGAGAGATTTTGATGGTAAGGGAGCAGCCTGCAGGTGCATGAAGATACCTTTCACTGTTAGCTTTGCATGTCAAACACCTCAGAGACACACACAGCACCAAGCTCTGTGCTCCCTAAATTCTCCTGGTGCCTTCCCATCCCTCCAAGGGGATCTCACCTTGGGTGGGATTGCTGGGCTGTACCTCTGCAGCTGACACCTGCCAGCACGACTCACCCAAATGTACACAAAATCCTCCCAAATCCTCCCCGGCCAGTCCTCGCCCCCATTTCATAAAAGTTCTGATCAGCAGAAGCATTACTTAAAAAAAAACAGCACTTCAGTAATTTGTAAAAAGCAACACTTCAGTAATTATATCCACAGCCCATGGTGCACTGAGTTTAAAAGGAGATGGCTCCCAGTGCCAGAGGGCAGGGAGAGCTGGGATATGGGAAGGAATTCCTGGCTGTGAGGGTGGCAGGCCCTGGCACAGGTGCCCAGAGCAGCCGTGGCTGCCCCTGGATCCCTGGAATGTCCCAGGCCAGGCTGGATGGACTTGGAGCAGCCTGGGATGGTAGAAGGTGTCCCTGCCCAGGCAGAGGTGGAACGATATGAGCTTTAAGATCCCTCCCAACCCAAACCATTCCATGATTAAATAATAATTACATACTTAACAAACGCATCTCACACTTAGGGAAAATTCCTCACGGGAAGAGTTGCTAAGGAGATACAACCCTCACTAATTAAACACAACTAAGACACCACATTCGCACAAGCCAAGCTTCCACATTTTGGCAGCTGTAAATCAGTGCCAGGACACGAACCCTGAGGCAGAGCTCGGAGCCCTGCGATACCCACTGTGTCTGTGGCTGCACAAGAGAACCAGCAGATCATGCTGGAGCCGCAGCGGTCGCTCCCGTCACATCAGCGCCCTGAGCTCACAGCGAGGAACGGCCGCTCAGCTCCTCCTGCTCCATCCTTCACTGAGCCCGGCTCCCCGAGGGTGTTCTCCCCATCTTCAGCATCACCTTCAGCCTTCATAACTCTGGGAAGCGTGGCTGGCCGGAGGCGCCGCGCGCGCGGCCCGGAGCCGGCGGTCAGTGCCGGACACACGGACCGCGCTCCCGGGAAATACTGCCCAGACCCCGAGGATGCTGTCAACAACACGCAGGCGGTCTCCCAGCCCGATCTATTTTCTGATAAGGCAGCGCTCGATAGAAAGCAATAGCCATTAATACATTCCCGGCGTGCCCGCGCCCTGAGTCACGGTGCGCGTGTGACCTCAGGGGACAGGCACGTCCCCAGCCCCGCAGACAGAAAAACACTCTTTTAAAATCACAAACACGCTGCTCGCATTCCCCGTGCACCGCCGCGGAGCAAGGTCACGCTCAGCACCGCTAAGAACAGCCCGGCACTGAAATACTCCCAGCAGTAATTCTTTCCCCCCGCCACAAAGCTGAAACCAGACTCAGGCTCAGGCTGCAGACAGCTACAACCGCGGAGCAGATGGAATGCGTGATCCTATTTTGACAGAAATGTAACCCATTTTAAATTAGAAAACACACATGCCTCTGCTTTAAAAAAAATTTCTCCTTTCACAGCACTGAAACCCTTTCTGAATAAAACCTGGTTTCAGCTTACTGCTGCTGCCAGTCTGTCTCCCAACATGTGAAACGAGAGGAGTCACAGAGGCTGTGAAAACATTAAATAGACAGCGCAATGATTAACAGGAGGGAGATGGAGAATCCCCTTTCGCAAGTTTTAAATTTAAATGGAGATCTCCCAAGTGCCGTATTTAGAGGAGTAGGTCAACAAGACAAGCAATGCACTGTTTTGTCTGCAGGAGAGAAACCTGGTCCTGGGCCAGGAAAACCACTTAGACACACACCCTGGAGGACACACACCAGAGGCTGTGAATAACCTGATAAATGGATCGTCTCAGCAGAGAATTTTAAAACCACTCCCTCAGATTTGAGCAAATTCTCTCTTTCCCATTAAGTTCTGAACTATCCGCTGTGTGAGCACCAGCCTCTGCCCCACAGCACCGACATTCCCCACAGAATGTTCCAGGAGCTCTCTGCAATTAGCATCCATGTGACAAAGCCATTCCAAAAAAGTGCAATGACTGTGTTGTCTTCTGACCACAACCAAGTCTGTCTCCTCAAGCTAAAAATGGCTATTTTCTGTGGGGGGGAAGAATAAATACACCTCCCAAGCGGCAGCAACAGAAAAGCCCCACTTCAAAATCAGTTTGGTGAGAAATGTAGGTAAGAGTGTGGATTCCAGCCTGCTCCAGAGTATTCATCCCAAGGGTTTTCCTTGTCTCCATCTCCTGCAGACATTCCTCATGAGCTGCATTCATCCTGCAGCCCCTTTGTGCTGCACATCTTCCTGAGACAGCCCCAACCCCAAGATTTAGGACTGCTGAACCACATTCCCCAGCCCTGCCCAGCTCCAGCTCCAGGAAACACAGCCCAGCTACAAACCCCACAGATTAAACCTCCTCCAAGGCAGCTGAACCCCAAGAGCCCAAAGGCACCAACTTAAACATGCTCTTCAGAGTAACCAAAGAGTATAACCTAATTCAGGCTTTTTTTCCCCCAGAATTAACAGCAGAAACACCATCAAAGCGCAGCAGTGGGGATCTCTGGAGGTGCTACATCCCCCTCCACACCACGGAGGCCTGGCCAAGGCTGATGCTGCCCGTGCTGTGCGCACACAGAGCACCTGCTTTCCTAAGCCCAGCCTGCCAGGAACCCTTCCCAGCTCCGTATCTCCAAAGATAAGGAGCACCCTGGGATCAGGGGCAGGCTCGCTGCCAGCAGCATGTGTGTGCTGTGAGTTTGAGCACCCAGCTGGGACCAGGATGCAGCGGGGGGAACACAGACAGACACAGCTCTCGGACAGAACACTGACCCGCTGCTCCAAGGGCCCTCCCGGCTCTCAGGGAGTGACAAACTCCCTGTGCTGGAAGAACTGATCTCCCCAGTCACTCCTCAAGGCCAGGTAAGCTCCGAGCAGCCTCAACACCCTCTGGTAAGAAACTGCACTGCTTCAGAGCATGGAGCAACCTGACAAGGGGCACTGGCCTCCCACAGAAAAAGAGGGGCTTCAGGTTGGTTTGGGGAAATTCTTCCCTGTGAGAGTGGGGAAGCCCTGGCACAGGTGCCCAGAGCAGCTGTGGCTGCCCCTGGATCCCTGGCAGTGCCCAAAGCCAGGATGGACAGGGCTGGGAGCACCTGGGGCAGTGGAAGGTGTCCCTGCCATGGCCAGGGACATCATCACTGGATGAGCTCTCAGGTCACCTAACCCAGCTCAGAAATACCCAGCTGTAAATCAAAGCAGCTCCTAAGCCCTTCACAGCGAGCTGGGATAAAGCTGTGAAAGTGAGCCCAGCTCTGTCCCCGCGGGGCCAGGCTGATCCCATCCCCAGCACAGCCCCTGTAATGCCATTAGCGGGTGACATAAGCACACAGCAGAGCAGAGAGCTCAGGTGACACTGCCAGCACCAGCACAGCTCACACACTCTCAGTGGCCCTTCACAGAGCCCCAGGAGTGCTTGGAAGGGATTTAAATCCCATCCAGTGCCACCCCTGCCGTGGCAGGGACACCTCCCACCGTCCCAGGCTGCTCCAAATCCCATCCAGCCTGGCCTTGGGCACTGCCAGGGATGCAGGGACAGCCACAGCTGCTGTGCCAGGGCCTCACTCCCTCACAGGGAGGAATTTCCTCCCGACATCCAACCCAAACCATCTCCTTCAGAGCCAGAGCCAGGCTCACACATCCAGCAGGCCCCACGCTTTGAGTCCCTGCTGTTTCTCCAGAGGGCAGAGTACATTCGTCATCAAAACCCACGTGTGGACAGACACACCCTACCCTTTCCAAGGCACAAAGTGACAAATGCTTTTGAAGTAATTTGATTTGTTTTCAAACTGCACGGACAGAATGGAAGGGTAAGGTAGATTAGAAAACTGGTTTTTAAAAATGTTCCCCAGGTGCAGCTTCCCTTGCAGTGCAGGAGCACTTCACTAAACCCATCTCTCCTGAAGAATCTGGCTTTCCTGTGTTGCACACACTGGGTTAAACCCCACTGGGGTGAGCAGAAACAGCATTTTATATTTTTCAAGCATATCTTACTCCCCAGGATGTGTCTGTCTGCAGGTGTAAATGCCCTGCAGTCTCACACTGCAGGAGTGAGATGTGGGGTTTAGTCTGTGCAAGGGAAAACCAGACAGCCTGAACACAGGGCTCTTCTTTCACCCAGCACCTTCCCACAGGCAGCACTCTGTGTCACCACCTCATTCACCAACAATCCTTCAGAATAAAAAAGTCATTGAATGGCACCAAGTGGGCAAGGCTTAGTCGAAACTGGGATTAAAACCAGCAGGTCCCTTAGGCCTGCTCTGGGATCGTGCTGAGAACACTCCTGTCAAAAACTCACCTGAAGAGCTGGGCTGTGCCTGGGGTGTTTAAATGCAACTGCAGTCATTAATGCAGGTAACAGTGTCCTAAGGAACAGCTTAAAGCAAGCAGCTAAACCTCCCCATGAACATTCCTCATTTTGCCCTGTTCTGAAAGCATTTTCCTCCCAAGTCAGCATATCGATCAAGATCAATTTATTAAAAATCAAGAAACAATTCAAACCGACTTCTAGCTCTGTTACACGTCAAAAAATCCTCTCAAAATCAACAAGCAGCGAGAGGTCCCTCGCAGCAGTGCCAGTTTCTTTTTTCCAGGTCGTCCCAGGGGAAAATCCACCAGCACCAGCCACGAGAGCTCAGAGGCTACACTGGAAGTGTCAGAGGATTCTGCCTACACCCCCTGCAAGAGGCAAAGCAGGCTCAAAGAACTAAAAACAGCCCCAGTTTTGTTCAGAAACAACTTTCTCTTGTCTCACGGCCAACACACAACTCCAGAGAACTTTATTGATAAAACAGCCTCAGATTGCCAGCCTTGAGGCACAGCTTGACTTGAATAAAATAAATATATTTTATATATATTAAATATAAATAAAATATAAGATGTATACTTTTTTTATAAGTACTAAAACATCAATAAATNCTCACACTTTGATATGTATATATTATAGACATATAAATATATAAATAATGAATATTAACACCCACAAATGGGCACAAAATGGATCCCTGGTCATGAGGGGGAGGCCTCACACTTTTATAGGTTTTGGTCCATCAGCACATTGGAGTTCATTGTCCAATTCCAGCTCCAGGTGATGAAGCTCCATCCTCCTTGTTCCCTCTCCTCCTTCACTGCTGTTTCCACTCTTGGGCTTAAAATTTGTCCTTGAAAGCTGGAAAGGAATTGTTTTGTGTCCCTGCTCTGTGCAGAGAGCTCACCAACCCTGAATATGAAACCCAGAACTGCACACTGAACCAGCACAGAATGTGAAAAATAGAAAAGCTAAAACTGAAGGCATCATCACCTCCCAGGTAAAGGGGAGCCCTGCAAGGCCAGCTCTTGCTTCAAACTGGCTTCACCCCACAGGTGCCAGGAGAAAAATTCCCCTTTAAACAGGGAGAAGCAGCAGCAGGGTCAGAGTCCAGCGCCTGTGCTGCCAGTGGGAGCAGCACGGCTCCCTCCTGCCTTCCTGGGAATTCAGCATTAGCTGGAATTTCTGAGCTCTCAGGCAAGGTCCCATTGATTTGTGTGCCTCCATTTATTAAAGCATCAGGAAATATCAGGGTGATGAAACCTGACTTATCTGTTGCATCCAGCACAGAGGGACCAGCCCAGAGCACACGGGGAAGGGAGAAACAAACCCCAGCTGTGGTCAGTCACCAGTGAGTGATGAAAACAAGATTAACCTCAAATGTTCAAGCATGTGCTCGCCAATATTAATATTTAAATGCTGAAAAAGTACTCCATAAGTTGCTTCTACACAAAAGATCACATGAACTGCAAACAGATACGCACAGAGTTTATCTGTGTAATTATGTCTGCAAATCAGCTCAGGATACTGAACTCCCAGCCCGCACTGAACCTCCACTCTTTTAAATATTTTTAATTGCTACATTCCAAAGCGATAAAGCATTAATACCCCTTTCTACGGAGCCTGAAAATTACAATGCACCTGTAAACAGGCTGCACCACAAATTGCCCGCTGTGTTTCTCCAGCTTCACCCCAAACATCACACAAACAAGCTCTAATTCCACTTAACTAAATGCAAATGAATCACAAAGATTTTTTTTCCAAGAACAAACACATTAGCACGAGCCTGAATGAAGCTTCCTGGAACCAAACATGCTCCAAGGAACAACCCCAGCCAGGCCAGGAATGACATTGGAATATTACAGTGCTGTGGGTGCTTGGCTGCTGTGCCCGAGGATGCCACAGCAAAGTCACCTCGGGCTGCCCCGGGGAGGAGGGACGGGACAAAACTGCTCCAGCCAGCAGCAGCAACACAGGAAAAATTCTGCTGATGGGTCAGGGATCAGCCTGCCTGACAAACTGGTCTGTGTCCTTGCACAGGGCAGAGTCAGGACACAACGCCACTAGAGTCTTGTGCGTGTACAAACTCTCCTGTGCCCCCAGCAGCACCAGGTTCTTCTCCTGTAAATGAGCTTGAATCTTTAAAGAGTTGAAATTCGGTTATCAAACACCTGTTTTTCACTTCACCCCTTCAGCTATTAACATGCATTTGACAGCGCACCAGGGCGAGAAACCACTGGTAACATTTATGCTGCTGATGGCTTAGAAAATTCAAGCAGCATCCTTCATTCCCGTAACAAAATGGGCCAGCCCAGGACAGGAGGTGGTATCTGCTCTCTCTGCTGGCAGGGCAGAGGCAGATGTTCCACGGTGTACTGGGTCACCCCACAAAGCTCCACTGCACTCATCCACTTGACAAAAGTGCAGCATGAACAGGGAGAGAAGTGTTGACACAGCCTCGGACACGCTCAGCTGTCACTGACTGCAGAGCTTGTTCAGATACCCATTTAATAATCACAGCTCATCATCCCAGGGCAAGTGCTCAGGTGTCCCTTTGTTCTTTGCACAATGGTTTCCGCTAATTACACGGCAGGTTTGGTTTCTCTCTTAATTAACTAAAACCCAGCACCACTTTTCCCAGAGGAGAAAGGACTGGAGTTTTCACATGGTTTTGTATCTGACTATTCCCACTTCCTACAGGTGACTCCCACCTCCTTCAGGCGCCCCCTGAACCGTGGGGATCCCTCACCTCAGGATGCAGCTCCAGCTCTGCTCAAAGCACCACCAGGACCTTGCATTTCCCAGTAACTCCAGGAGTCCCTTCCCTAAATTCCAGGCCTCATCACGAGGGACAGCAAGGTTAAAAGCCCACCTGAGATTGAGCAGAGCCCCTCCCCAGCTGTTTCCCCAGGTTACAGCAATGAGCGGGTGCCTTTTCCCCTGCACAGTCAGAACTCATCACTGAAAGTCCATTTGCAAAGGTCTGACACAGAGAGAACTTTGCAGAACAACGAACCAACCCTCCCCAAATGAGACCAACCATGAGGATCTCACTGGTACAGACACAGTTTCTAACTCTGCCTCAAGAACACTTTTCCTTATCACAATCCAGGCCCCAAGCACACATTCAGAGTGTCACGATGTGTTCTGGAGTCTCAGAAGCACGGGCAGTGGGAGTTGAGTACATTAATTAAGATCTTCCTTGTAACTGCTGGTGAATGAGGCACCTCCTCTGACCTTGGTGCTCCATGGAAGCCCACATCCAACTTTCCAGCCTGCCCTCCTGCTAATGACAGGCATTTGTCTCACTATGCAGAGCACTGAGCAGGCTGCTCAGATGATTTTCCAAGCACCACCAGCCAGCTGGAGCTGGCAAAACCAGGTAATTCCACTTTCAGGCACAGCCTTCTGGATAATCATGGAATTGTTAGTAATAACTAACATGGATTTTACTTTCTGCTGCCTTTCGTAGCTTCCCTCTGTCACAAACCAGTAATAAAGCCACTCCCAACAGATCCCCATCATGAGGCACGTAACCACCACCTTCACCTGCAGGAAAACTTCCAAAAGCGGGCTGCATTAGGTTTCTCCCCACCCCGCAGGAAATGGCAGTGGGTGGGGAGAGGAGAGAGGGATGAAGTTTCTCAAACAGGCAACTCTTGTGCGCTCCTTTGGAGCTGGACCTCTGAAGCTGCCGCTGGCAGGGCTCCCACCCACTTCCCCTCCTTCCCAGCAGGAGAACAGAGACCCGGCTTCATCCCACCCGTGGGGATGGATCTGTCCCCCCACAGAGAAGATTAAAAGTTGCTATTTGATGAGATGGTGGAGTGATCACATAACTAAACTATGTAATAAAGAGAGGGAAGTAAGTTTACTACGGACAAAAAAAAAAAAAAATCCGTGTTTTTACAGGATCTTGCTGAAAGCAATTTCCCTTCATGTATTTTAGAGTAACTTCAGCTCTCAAAGGTATTAAGACTGCTCAAACATCCTCTGAAGAGAGAGTTTATTAGAAGAGAAAAATCTCCCTGTCTATTCAAAAACCAAACACAGGTGCTGCCAGTCTTTGTTTGAATTTAATCATTGGGCTAATTAGAGAATAACAAACAGCTCTAAAGTACAGGACAGCTAATGAACACAGAGCAGTGCCAGCCCACACATGACAAATGCTCATAACAGCCTCATGAATCACTGCTGTGCTCTGTGGATCCTCGGGCACGGGATGGGAGCTGTCATCTTCTTCCAGGGAGTTCCGCCAGCGCTTCGGAGCAGCCCCAGCTCCTCCCCACGAGCTGCTCTTGTCAGGTAACAGCTTCAGACCCAGGGCAAAGGCGCAGGAGGATTCCAGAGATAGCCAGTATCTCAAAGGACAGCTGATAAAAGCCAGTGTTTCCCATTCACCACTTCCCTGTCCCGCTACTCCACGTAGCCAGCGGCGAGCTCAGCACAGCAACACAAGGGATGGATTCCCGGGGAAGCATTTACTGAGCAGGCACAATTAAAGATGATTTACCGCGCCAAGCAGTTTCCAAACACAGCTTTCTCCAGTTACAAAGACCTCCTCCCTCAGCAAAAGCCATCGGCAGGGATGAATGAAGTAAAAATAAAGACCGAGAAAGCCAGTTAAAGGCAGCTAAAACCAGCCTAAATTTTGGAAGCCGGACAACAAGGCACCGACAACTGCACCATCACAAAGGTGCGATTGCAGAGGTCCTGCCTCCCCCAGCTCTGCATTCCAGACTGGATGAGCAGCAATCACAGCTGCGTGGCCTCCAGCCTCTGAAAGCTTTCTGTCCGCTTCCTAAGCAAATCTTCCTCCAGAAGCGCTCCGATTTTGCCACATTAACAACTGCTAGTGCAGAACCCGCTCCTGCCCGTGCCCACGGACTGAGCGAGCCCCGGCTGCCGAGGCTCTCGGGGAAGAAAAGCACGAATGAGTGCGGGAGCAGGAAGAGGCAGCCGGGCACAGGTGAGCTGCTCGGCGCTCCGAGAGGCGGCTCGGGGAGCGCTCACCCCGGGCTGCCCCGCTCCCAATAGCCCAGCCCGGCTCCCCGAACAGCCTGCCCGCCGATCCCGGGCTCTCTGCCCTGTTCTCTGCTCCCAGCGAAGTCTCCGGGAAGCCGGAATCCTCCGTGCTCTGCCTCTCCGGGAGCCGGGACCCCCGTGCTCTGCCGCTCCAAACGCCGCGACCCTCCGTTCTCCGTACCCCCAAACGCCGGCACTCCCGTGCTCTGTCGCTCCAAACGCCGGNCGGGCGGGGCGGCGCTCTGGCCCGGGGCGGCCCCTCAGGGAACCACAGAGACGGCGGCCCCTGAGGCACCGGGATAACCGCCGAGATAACGACCGGGAAAAGCACCGGGAAAAGCTCTGGGACGGGAGAACCTGGTGCCGGGGGACCCTGCCTCTGTCCCTCCAAGTACAGAGCTCCCGCGGGCTGAGAAGGAAGCTCGGAGCCCTCCCGCTCACCTGCAGGCGGCCATACGAACCGATGGCCGCCGTGCAAACAGTCCCTGTAATAAACACATGTGTGCACGAAGGAATGAAGAGGTCACACAGCAGAGGCCCGAGCTGGGCATAGGCAGTGCTTTAAACAACACAATTTGCTCCAGCCTCGGCGTGAGCATGTCCGAGTTTGAATTCAGTTCCGCTCATCTCAAGACTTACTTACTGTCCCCTTCTCACCCCATGTTCCTCACAGCCCCATCACAGCGTGCTGATGTCAGGAGGTTTTAAAGCTTATTTGAGACTTATTTAATTACAGCCCGTGGGTTGGGTTTAAGACCTTGCTTATCAGAGCTGGAACGGGGCTGTTTGATCAATGGATCTCTAATATAAGCACGGCTGGAGGTAAATGTCACTGCCTTTTAATCAATGTGGCCAAACCCTGTTCAAACACTTGGGTTACTCTACAGGTGGCTTGTTCAGAAGGAAAGAAAATGGTGCCGTTAAATATGAACTCATTCTGTGCACAGCAGGGTGACTGGGGAGTCCAGTGAGCTCTGAAATGGAAAACTTCTCCTGGGCACTCTGACCCATCATCCAGCACAGATTAATCCCAGATTTGGGCTCTCTGGAGACACACTGGTCATGCCCCAAACGCCATTTAAAGTTTGTGGCATTTTTCTCCCTGAAGAGCCATGTTTCAGGCAGCATCTCTCCCCTCATTCCCCCATGGAAGCCTCCGTGCTTCCACGGCACCAACAGAACTCCAGCATGTCCTGGAGCAGAAGCCACAGCTCCAGACACCTCTCACCAAAAGTTTGCCAAAAGTTTCAACTTTACAAAAATATCCTCACATTCTCAGAACCAAGCTAACACCAGTAGCTTTCCCTTTTTCCCACCCAATCCGTGCTGTTTAAAGGAAGCTCCTTCTGAGTCATTCCAGTATGAGGGAAAGCAGAATCTTAAAAATAACTCCTTGCTCTCGAGTCAGTGCCCAGAAGCTGCACGGAGCAGTTCCAAGCGCTCGGCCAATTCCGGCGCCTGTCCCCGGATAATCGCACACATCCACAGCCAGCAGAGCCATCCTGTGCTGAGGGCTCAGCCCATGCTGCACCGATGGCACCCAGCTTTTTGTGATCCAGGCACGTCCCATCCCGGGGGAAGCGTGTCCCAGGCACACCGCGGTTCTCGCCGGCCAGCTCTGTGCAGGGTAGAGCCCTCAGCCAGAGCGGCTGGAGCCCAGCCTTCCCGTTTTTCCCCTGCTGTCAGAGCAGGAAGTTCCCTATCTGCAGACCATCTCCCTGCCCGATGTGTCAGCACCAGAACAAGATGTTTCACGTTGAATTACTGGAGTCTGAGTTGTCAGTGTGAGTGGCAGCCCCGGGAGCCCAGCTAAGCAGCCTCACCTCACAGTCCCCAGGCCAAGCCGGGCTGTTCCAGTGCAGTCTGGGCAGATTCCACATCTGGCCCTTTCCTGACCACGCTGCCAGGACTATTCCCTCATTCTGGACACTTGTACAGGCTTTTTCTCCAAACTTCTCACTTTGCTCTTCAAATGAATTCAGGCTGCTGCTGTTAAGATTCTTGGCATGTAGTTCCCACTACATCACCCCTCTGTGCGTCCCATCCCCTCTAGATGATTAGCTGGATGATATATCATGGAATCATAAAATTCTGGAGTGCTTTGGGTTGGAAGGGACCTTAAAGGCCATCCAGTTCCAGCCCCTGCCATGGCAGAGATGGCTTCCACAGACCAGGTTGCTCCAAGCCTCTGGTCACTGATTTTGTTTCACTCTCGCCGTCACTCCATTCCTGGTTCTTGGCTCCTGTCCCTCATTGTCTGGCCAGACATTCTCCCGGCTCTCTTGGAAGCGAGACGAGCCAGGACAAGCCAGCCCGCTGTGGTTTGTGTTCCCAGTGCGTGGGCACCGAGAGCAGAGCACAACCTGAGGCTGGTGAGATAAGGTCACTTCGTGCTTTCCAAACACAAATCTGGATCTCCTGCTGGAGATTCGTTCCCCTCTCTGCTCAGCTCGGTGATTTCTCTGCCTGTGATTTTACCCTTCAAAGCGCAGGTTTCCTCGGAGCGGGGGCTGACACTGCACATCTCTGTGCCCTGACTCAGGGCCCGGTGGGTGCTGTGCCTCAGCAGTTCCTGAGCAGGGAACCGTGTCCGCAGGGTTGGAGCGCGGCTGCCTGCGCTGACACACACTCAGTGCCATCCCAGTGAGCGGGGCTGGTGTCCGAGCCTGGCGAGCAGCTTGTGCAGCTCCCAAACCATCACTCCGTGTCTGCTCAAACGGCTCATTTTTGTGACAACCTTCGCTTACAGCAGCACAACAAAGGGGAGATTTATCCAGACAATGTTTGCCGGATAAGTGCCGAGTTAATGGCACACGAAATGTGCTGGCTGGTCCTCTGCAGGCCTGGGATCTAATTAATCTCTGGCAAGTCCCCCTGAAATAGAAGCAGCGTTGGCCTGCACATGTAGCAGTCGAGACCAACTAATTGGAGCCAAACTGTACGGCGAGGCAGGAGGAAGGAATTGCTGCAGCACGGTGGGATTTCCAGAGTTACAGTGCCAGAGCCTGTGATTCTGCTCCAGTGGAGGAGCGTTCGTGCCATTCTCTTACCCCAGGCAGAACTCAGAGGGCTTTTGAGTCAGTCACAAAAGCACAGAGCTAGGTGGTCATACACTCCACAAAATGAGGTGGTGCTGACTGCCTGAGGGGTGAGCCCCATATCCATAGGGATGTGACTCCAGGACCTCCACCTGTGCTCAGGGACACTTTCCTGCAGCCACACTGGGGAGCCCCCTCTGCACGAGCCATGGCAACATCTGTCCCCAAAAAGAGCCTCAGCAGCTCTGGTCTCAGCAGTTCCATACGACAGAGCAGCAGATGAGCGTGAATATATTCCACTTCTCCAAGGGGTTCATTTATCAATCCATTTGTAACAGGACATAAAAATCAAACCCCAGCACGACTGAAATGGAAACACGCTCTTGGCTTTCTATTTCCACCTGGGTCATTAAATTACCCAGCCACCTCCTGCATCACTTGCTGCCTTAATCATCCGGATAAATTAATCGCTGTGCCAGGCACACACACGGAGGAGGAGGATATAATTTTATCTGCCTTTGCTCTTGAGCCCGCCAACAGTCCCAGTCTCCACTGCAAGGATAGCGTGGGGCCTTGCTGCCGTGGGGTGTCTGTCACCCCTCTGGGTGCAGTGTCCCCAACAGGACACACATGGCTTTGGTGTCCCTCACAGCCGGGTACCGGGGCATGTCCCAGGAGCAGCAGTGACCATGTGGGCAGGGGCACACACAGGGAGCCCCTGCAGCCTCACTGACTCCCACCTGCCCAGAACAGCCCCTGGACCCTGCCTGACTCCCACTTGCCCAGGACAGCTCCTACCCATCCCCAGGAGCACCAGCCAGGTGTGCACAAACCTGCACTGCTGGATGGGGAGGGGACACGGCCCCAGGAGCCTACAGACAAGCAGTGGGAAGGTTTAACCACACACAGCCGAAGCAAACCAGTGTCCAAGCTCTAGAGAATCATGGAATTATAGAATTGTTAAGGCTGCAAAATAGCTCTAAGTTCATCAAGTCCAGCTGTCAAGCATGCAACACCGCCGTGCTCAGCGCTAAACCTCGTCCTTGGATGTCATATCCACGTGGTTTTTTGAACACTTCCAGGGATGATGACTTCACCACTTCCCTGGGCAGCCTTTTCCAAAGCTCAATAACCCTTTCAGTGAAGAATTTTTTCTTACTATCCAGCCTAAACCTCCACTGGCACAACCTGGGGCCGCTTGCTCTTATCCTGTGGGCTGTTCCCTGGGAGAAGAGCCCAATGTCACATCGCTACAACCTCCTTGCTTCTTACTCCTTTCACCCCCATCTCATCCTGGCTTCCCAGAAAGGGAGGAGGCAGGGAACATGTTTAGACGGCAACCTGCGCTCGGCAGTGTTTGCACACTGAGCTGCGAGCCCGCCTGGCCCGGGGCCGAGCTCGGGAAAAACAAAGCGCGTGCCAACCTCTCGGGAGCCGAGCGCCCGCTGCCAACTTGGCCGATGTCCCTCGCTCCTCGCGGCTACTGCAGAGCGGTGCCCGACAGGCACAGGGAGCACTCACCCTGCGCACGGAGCCGTGCCCGGAGCCGTGCCCACACCGTGCCTGGCAGCAGCTCCTGGAGAACCGCGCTGCGCGGCCAACGGGGCAGCGCTGGCAACGGACACAGGTGGGAAGAGGCTTTCCAGAGCTGTGTCAGGTCAGAAGTGGGTGTAGAAACCGGGGCTGCTGCCTGCTGCCGGGAGAGCCAAGAGAACAGGCTGTCCCGTGGATTCATTATGGATTAAAGCACACCCCAAAAGAGGAAAACGCCCCAAAGGAAGGGAATCTGTTTTGGCAGCAAAAGAGGGTAAAGTTCAGGTTGTGGATGAAGACTGAAAACAGCTCCTCAGTTTTTCCCCACTCACACGTGCTTTCAGAGGAGCAGTGAATTTAATTTTCTTGACTGCAGTAAACTCTTGTTCCAGATGCCAGGAGAAAGCTTTGGAATGTCACTGGGGAAGGTGTACAGGGAAGGCATCTTTTCTTGGGGCTCCAAGCCTTGCTGAGCACCTCAGCTGCTGAGAGAAAGCAAATTCACTCTCAGCCTAGTGGATTCGTTGTGCTGAAGCTCCGAGAGACAGCCAGAGAACCCATGTTCACTGTGGCTACAATAACTGTGATAAATGGTGTTAATTAAACAGCACGTTCCAGCAAGTGGAGGCAGCTGAGTTCCCAAGTGAACCCAGGCAGTGTGTCCCATGCACACCGAGCTGTGTCACACGTGCTCTGGTCCTTCCGAGGGCGAGAAGTAGAATTAGAAACAGAAGTGTGTACAAGGGACTTACCAAAACCTTCTGACGTTCCCATCAGGACATTGCTGCCAATGTTTGAGGTTCTGGTTCTGTTTGTTTCTGTTTGAGGTCCTGGTTCCCCTCACCTCAAACAGAAGTGGGGTTTGCTAGCACCTTGGTTTATCAGCACGAGCAGACAGGCTTTCAGTGGGATTCTGCAGCTCCTAGAACACGGGAGCAGAGGCAAGAGGGACCTCGGATCACCCTGGGGCTGCACCAGGGGACAGAGCAGGAGAAAGCCTGGACTGGTTTGATCCTGGAGATAAAACCTTGCCATGGACTATGGAAAATGGGAGGACAGACAAACAGCAGGGATAAGGAGAAGTGATAAGGAGCCAGAGGAATGTGGAGATCAAAAGGAACTTAACCAGAGCTGAATTCCTTCCTGCACAGAGCAATCTGGCCAGGGAGTGACCATGCTGCAGTTTAACTGTTTCACTTGCAGCAAAAGAGAGAAAAGCGGGACTCTGTGGCAATGGAGTGTGCAAATCCATCACAGCACTGGCAGAGCTGCAGCTGGATCTTCAGGGAGACAATGCTCCATCTGCGGGGAGCCAGCTCAGCTCAGGGAAAACATCTCAAATAGCTGCTGGCATCAGCACATCTTCCTCCATCCTCACGGACGGGCTGGAAACCAGAGCTCCCAGGCAACCACGGCGCACTTTCCAAAGCTTTAGAGTCAGAAGCAAAGGCAAAGTTCTTCCTAAGCTCCTTACCCTTGTGTGAGTGTGATGTCTGGGGTTGGACCATCAACAGCTTGGAGCCTTGTTTAAGCTCAAGTGGATCAACAGTGAAACTGGAGCCCCGTGACCTTCAGTAGCTCCCTCACCCTCTGTCTCCTCTTGGGAACTCCTGTCAGCACCAGAGAGATCCTGGATTCATTTTTAGGGTGATGAGGAGCAAAGCAAGCAGGGTCCCAGGTTAGCAGCCATGCAGGCATGCAGGATTTGCCGTGTAATTATAGCAAGCCCAGCGTCTCCCGCAGTAATCCCAACCAGCCTGAAGCCGGAGGAGCCCCACACAGCTCCCGAACCTCACAAATTAACTCCATTATCTTGGCCGTGCCTTCCCTGCTCTCCATCTGCTCCGAGCAGTGGGAAACCAGCGGGGTTTGAGTTCCTGCCTGCTCGGAGGGAGCAGCTGAACCTGCAGCAGCCAAACCAGGCTGGGCTCACAGAACGGAGAGAGAGGCTGGGGCACGAACAGCCCCCGGGGTGGCACAGTGTGACCCGGGGCTGGCACACACACCACTGTCACTCACACCGGTTACTGCACCCCGAGTTCATGCCACTCCCGAGAAAGAAATCCTGTGTCTGCTGGCCCTGCTCTCTCCTGGATGCCTGCCGATGGCAAACGGGGGCTGAATTTCCTGTGAATGGGATTCATTCTGGGAAGCAGCTCCGGCTCCCACTAGGCAGCAATCTGTGCGCAAATCCGGGAGCTGCTCTCGCTGCGGAGCAGAGGCCTCAGCCCACGGAGCAGTGCTGGAAGAAGGGCAGGCACACGGTGTCCTGATTCCACTGGCACCCCACAGCGTGCTGGACAAAGCCCTGGGCTGCCCGAAATACCTGCTGGATGGGCTCGGCAGCCGGGAAACCCGAGCCGGCTCCTGCGGATCCCCGAGCTATTCAAGGACGGCTTTTCTCAAAGCCTTGTCGTTTCAAGAGAAGGGAAAAAATACCCGTGGGCAGAGCAGCCAAACAGCCTGGGAACCTGTCTGGGGGTGATGTGCTGTGCCCCTGCGCTGTGGGGAATGCCCGGAGCAGACAGCAGGCACTGCCCCGACATCAGCCCCTCCAGTGCGGGGCATCCCACCTGGGAATGCTTCCCTGGCTGCGTGGGCAGCTCCTGCTCCTCAGCTCAGGCCTTCCCTGAGCTGCTGAGACTCCAGCCCTGCTAAACAGTGTCAGTGCCCCTCACTCCTGGGTTCTGTTGCTGGAACACACTTGTCTGCTCAGTCTCTCAAGTGCAGAGAGTGATCTCAAACTTCATGGAGAGAATAAGCTCTGTCCTGCTGCAGGGCAGCTTCCACACTCAAATTGCACCTCACATCCAGCCTGGGATGCGTTCCAGAGCAGTCTGTGCCGCAAGAGCCTCTCAAACAGTCACCTGAGATTGCACAGCTTCGCTCCTCTCCATCCCCGGCAGCCCTCCAGGAGTGTGCAAGAGCGGGGAGAGGCGCAGCTAAATCCAAATCAGTTCCAGTTCTGCTGGACTGGGGTGAACTCTGCCCTAGGGGTTTCCCCTGTGTCAGACTCCACAGCTCCACGTCCTCCTGCATTTCCAGCTCGAATGAGAGCACAGGATCACAGAATCCCAGACTGCTTTGGGTTGGAAGGGACCTAAAAGCTGTGTGAAGTCATTCCCCCTTGTCCTGTACCTCCAGGCCCTTGTTCAGAGCCCTTCTCCAGGTCTCTTGGAGCCACTTTAGGCACTGGAAGGGGCTCTGAGATCTTCCTGGAGCCTTCTCTTCTTCAGACTGAATGCCCCCAGCTCTCCCAGCCTGTTCTTAGGGGAAGAGCAGGAGAAACCTGAGTTACCTCAGAAATATTATCTCTGAAAACTTGGTTAAAAAGGGCCAGGACAAAGCAAGCAGGGAAAAGTACTGAAACCAGGGAGTGAACAGTCAGACACAAAGACTCAAAAACTCAGGAGGTCATGTCCGTGAAAAACCAAAACCCCAAGAGATGTGCTGTGACAGTCCCCTTGGCTGCCCAGCCTGGCCGTGTCCCTGCAGCCCCACTCAGTCCCTGCTCTGTGTGACACCGGTCCCTGGCAGTGCAGTGCCAGGAGCTGCCTGGGCAGGGATGTTTGTGCTCACACTAATGAGCTGCTGCTTTGCTGTGCCCTCAGCAGAGCGTTCCAGGCTGCTGCACACTCCACGTGCCCGCTCCAGCTGCTCTGCACTCCGACATTGTGGTATTTGCACCGAGGAGGGAAAGAAAATGACTTGTATTTTAAATAACAGCTTAAATCCTGGAGCACGAGACCCAAACTTTGGGGAGGACAGCCTGTTGCCAAGCCACCCTAATCCCAGCCTTTCCCTTCTCATTGTTTAGCATTCCTCTAATGGAATTTGGACTAGAGCTAATGCTGATTAACATTTCCATGTTAGTTATTTCACATAATCTCTTCTCCAGCTGTGGCAGAGCCTAGAAACGCACCATTTACCTTCGTTCAGTCTCTGCTTCCCGAGCTCTTCCCTTCAAACCACTGGGACTGAGAGGCTGCTCTGTTTAGCTGCCCCTAACACGGATCCATTCCTAAATGCAGGAATGATGTCCTTTCCCTCTAAACCTCCACCTGGGTGACAAGATGGTGATTGCAGCCGATCCTGAGCTGGGAGCTGCTTGGGAGGCAGCAGCACAGACACAGAGCTGGACATTTCTGTGACAGGGCACTGGTAACCGCCAGCCCAGAATAATCCAGCTAATTTTACACCTGCAGTCCTCCTTCCCTGCGGGAATTCAGCGCCAGAGACCAGCACCTAAAATTAGGGCAGGTTACAGACACGATGCTCAACTGTTAAAAGTAACAGCGTTCCAGTGGATGTAGTGCTCTCATCCCAGCGCTCCAGCCGCTTCCCAGTCGTGCCACAGAGCACACCAGGCACCCCTTGGGCACACCAGGCACCCCTTGTTCACACCAGGCACCCCTCGTGCACACCAGACACCCCTCGGGCACACCAGACACCCCTTGTGCACACCAGACACCCCTTGGGCACACCAGGCACCCCTTGTGCACACCAGACACCCCTCGGGCACACCAGGCACCCCTTGTGCACACCAGACATCCCTTGTGCACACCAGACACCCCTCGGGCACACCAGACACCCCTCGGGGCACAGTGTACACCAGACACCCCTCAGGGCTTTGGGTACAGGCTCTGCTCGGGACAGCTCCCTGCTGCCACACACGAGGTGCTGGGGTGGCACAAAAGGTGCCCAGGCTCTGCAGGGCTTGGGGCTGCAGGAGCTGAGCGTGGGGCAGAGGTGACAGCTCCAAGCCAAGCCCTGAGCGCTCTCCGTGTTACTGCACCTTCTCCTTCCAGTGCCAGGCTGCTCCCTCTGCCTCGGTTTCCCTGCTCCCAGAGAACTGATCCCTTCTCCTCAGAGGACTGGCTGAGGCGCCAGTTTGGGATTACTCTGGCATAACTGTTTCTTCCCTCCTAAAAAAAAAAAAATCCCTTTTGGTGATGCACTAGTTCTTAATCAAAATTAATTTTTCTGTATCATGAATTCTCCAAGGGTGAAAAAAATTATCATGGATATGTCTGACAGCATGCATTTGCAAGATGAAATCAGAGCCTGCTGCGGTGTTGACT
This sequence comes from Bombycilla garrulus, assembly GCA_013400315.1. Lineage (NCBI taxonomy): Eukaryota > Metazoa > Chordata > Aves > Passeriformes > Bombycillidae > Bombycilla > Bombycilla garrulus. The sequence continues at coordinate 102,217 of VXBU01007567.1, read as the reverse complement.
TTATGGAGGGACCAGCGCTTTCTTTGCCCGGGCCTGCGGGCAGGTGAGGCAGCAGCTGCCGCACAGGTTCAGCTGGGGCAGCGACACCTCAGAGCAAATCAGGGGGAACAGCTCCTGCTGGGAAACTCCGAGAGACAAAGGATCACGAGGAGCTCCTCCCCGGCCGCTCCCAGGCGCTAATTGCTGAGCCGCTGGACCAAGAAGCGCGCAAGGCCGGCCCGGGCCACTCATTATCCCTCCTCCTCCTCCTCGTCGTCCTCCCCGGAGCATCACCTCCACCTCGGCCGGGTGCGGGGGCAGGCTCGGCGGGGTCGGGGTCAGGGCTCCCCGCGCAGGTTTGGGTGTGGCGGCGATACCCGCCCTGGGCTGGGCCGGCAGCAGGGCCGGGTGCCGGGGCTGCCGGCGGCAGGAGGAGCGCGGCCAGCCCTGCATTCCTCGCTCCCGGCATCGCCCCTGTGCTGAGCAGGCCAGGGAGGGAGCAGGCAAATGGCACAGCCCAGCCCCTGCCGTGCAGCTCCCCGGCTCTGCCCCGCTGTCCCTCGGGTGGCAGAGGGCACTGGAGCAGCAGTGCTGGGCAGCGAGAGCGCCGGGAACCGGCACTGCTGCTGGACAGGACCCGCAGGTCCTGGAAGGGAAAGGAGGGGAAGGATCAACGCCTCCCTCAAGCTCGGAGCATCCTCTCGGTCCCAGGAGGGTACAGGGATCGATCGGGGCATCCTCTCAGTCCGAGGAGGGTACAGGGATCAATCGGAGCATCCTCTCTGTCCCAGGAGGATACAGGGATCGATCGGGACATCCTCTCAACCCGAGGAGGGCACAGCTGTGTTGGTGACAGCCCCGATAAGGCCAGCATGGCAGGGATGATGCTGATCCCGTTTCCATGGAGAGCTCGATAGGGATCAGAAGAGAAGGAGAGGGGTGGGAGCTCCATCGGTGCCATTCTGAGCACTGGGGCCCTGGATAAGGAATCCCTGCTGTTTTATACGGGAAGGGACGCCGGGTTTCCACTCCCCACCCAGTTCAGAAACAAAAGCAGGATTGTGGCAGCGGAGCGTCCGGCCGATAGCGAGCAGGGAGGCTGGCCCGAGCCGGCCCCACCCGCACGGCCCATGGAAAAGCCACCTCCCTCTGTCACAGGGCCGGGAGCCGGGGCAGGCGCTCGGCCTGTCCCCCGGGGAGGGTTCCCAGGTTCAGGTGTGCCCGTGCCACTCCCGGGACTCACGGCCCCGCATCTGCTGCGCCTCAGTGGAGCGAGCAGGGTTTGTGTTTCCCAGCTCCATTAGCTGGCCTAACGAGGTAATGACAACCCTGGCTTTTCCCAAATCACCGAGCTGCTCCTGAAAGGCTGTTTTGGAGAATAAACTAATTAGCCAACAGCCTTCACTGCTGCATTTAGCAACCCCTCAGTGCCAATTACAGGTGCGAGCAGCGGCTGAGCCAGAGCTGCTCCCTGGCCTTGCTGCCCTGGCTGCTCCTGCCAAGGACAGGGTCCTGTGGGACTCCCACCCTCCACTCACAGTGGGTGCTGCTCTGCCAAGGCTTTCCAGACCCTCCAGCAGCTGCTGAAGCTGTGGGAATGCCCTGGGAATGGAAACCTAACGGTGCCAGCCAGCAGCAGCAGGGTCCTTGAGGAGACACACAGCTCCTGGCAGCCCCTGGCACCCCTGCTCACGGCCCGGGGCAGCTGCAGAAAGCCGCTTTTCTCCAGAGAAGCCGATTACAGCTCCCTGACACCCAGGACGGCCACACAGGCAGCAGAACCCACACTGGGGCTGGAGGCTTTGGTGCTGCCTTTGTTCCAGGGGCACCAGCGGGTCCTCAGGGTGACGGGCCAGGGGAACATCCTCTGCGGTGCTCCCTGCATCTCTCCACCCTTCATCTCATTAATTCCAGTTAATAATTAACAGGAGAGAGTAGGGCAAGGCCTTGGCATAATCCCAGTGTGGCAGCCCGGTGAGCACGTGCCTAGTGCAGGTAACAGGGAGCCCCACCAAGCCCTAATGGGCTTTGGGACCCGTTAGCTCCTTATCCCCTGCAGTAAGCTCCTTATCTCCTGCAGGGAGCTCCAGAACCCCTGGCAGCTCCACCAGCACTGGCTCCTTCTTCCCTGGGCCATGGCAGGGCTGAGCCACTCACCCTGAGCCAGCCCCACAGTCACAGGCAGTGCCACCAAGTGACGAGGGCAGCCCCAGCACTGACCCCAGGCACAGGGCACAGCCCCATGGTCACAGGCAGTGTCACTGTGTGACCTGTGCAGCCCCAGCACTGACCCCAGGCACAGGGCACAGCCCCATGGTCACAGGCAGTGTCACTGTGTGACCTGTGCAGCCCCATGGT
>VXBU01007567.1:59398-75788 GCA_013400315.1 Bombycilla garrulus | reverse complement strand
GCTCCATCCTCTCTCCGAGCTCTGCTCCATCCTCTCTCTGAGCTCTGCTCCATCCTCTCTGAGCTCCGCTCCATCCCCTCTCTGAGCTCTGCTCCATCCCCTCTCTGAGCTCCTCTCCATCCCCTCTCTGAGCTTCTCTCCATCCCCTCTCTGAGCTCTGCTCCATCCTCTCTCTGAACTCCTCTCCATCCTCTCTCTGAGCTCTGCTCCATCCCCTCTCTGAGCTCCTCTCCATCCCCTCTCTGAGCTCCACTCCATCCTCTCTGAGCTCTGCTCCATCCTCTCTGAGCCCTGCTGTGCTGTTTGCTGTTGTTGTCTGGCTGCTGCTGTCAGTGCTCGGGGCAGCCCCTGTGCCCAGCCGGGCGCTGTTTTACAGGGATCATCCCAAGGGGAAATGCCCCCGAGCCCCCCCGGGCACCCCCAGCTCTGCAGCAGCCAAGGACACAACGGGCAGGAGCTCCAGGGAAGCTGCTGCCATTAAAGTGTCACGGTGCTGCTGGCGATTCATCAGGAGGTGCAGATAGCTGGGATTTTTCAGGCTGGGGAATAAACGCCCTTTCACAGCTGAAGTTCAGCTCAGCCCGGGAAATGTAGGAGTCCATTGTTAGGGAAGTGAGGCTGAGCCCTCGGAAAGCGGCCCTGAAAGCGATTCCCACCGTGTGGGATGAGGTTTGTAAAGCCTTCACCCAGCTTGGGGCTGACCCTGACCTTGTTCTTGGAGCCGTGTCACAGGAAAAGTCCCCGCTGGAGAGTTCCCGGTCGCTGGTGTGCGTGAGGAGCTCTCCCCCGCCTCCGGGCCGGCTCAGCCCGGCGAGCATTCCCTCGGGAAGGAGCAGCGAGCATTCCCTCGGGAAGGAGCAGCGGCTCTGAGAGCCTGCGGGAATCTCTGTGCTGGCCTGCAGGGTTCTGCCCAGGACGCTGGTGCTGTGGGCTTTGGCTCCAGTCACCAGTCCAACTTTGGGGGCACAGAGTTCGCTGTGATGGGAACTGTCCCCTCCTGAAAAATCCAGATTTGGGATGACCTGGAATGTTGAGTCGCTGTTTTTTTTGTTTTTTTTTTTTTTTCTCAGGGTGTTTCTCAAGCATCTCTGCAGTGCTGACTGTAAATTCCTGTGTCAGTGGAAACACTAAGACTGCTTTGGGAGGCTCCCTGTCCCTTGTGGAATATTGCGAACTCTGTTCTGGTCAAAGAAATTCCTCCAAATGCTTTGTTTACTCTCTTTGTGTTCTGCTCATGTGCAGCAGGCTGAGCTCAGAGTCCTCTGGAACAGAGCACAGCAAAACGCACACGAGTTATTGAGTTGTGGGTCTAGATGTGGAGCCTTCTCCACATCAAAGCCGATTCCTTTGAGTTAAAAAGGAAGATATCAAAGCTGCAGGCATTTTATCAAGGAAAAAACAAAATATCTTTTTTTCCCCTTAAACCCTTCAGAGTCCCAGGAAAGCCTGGAGCGGTCCGAGAGGCGCAGGGAAAGGTGGGAGCAGAAGCAGCACAGGAGGAGAAGGATGCAGCGGCGCTCGGTCAGCAGGGAGAAGTGGGTGGAGACGCTGGTGGTGGCAGACACCAAGATGGTGGAGTTCCACGGCAGCGACAACGTCGAGAAGTACGTGCTGACCGTCATGAACATGGTGAGTGCTGGCCCTGCAGGGCTGGCCACGGAGAGCCCTGGCACGCTCTGGGCGGGTGTCGCTGTCAGGGTGGTCACCACGCACAGAACAACACGTGGAAAAAGGGCTTTTTTTATTGTGCCCACACATCCTTTTTTATACACCTCTCACCCGAATGAGAAGTGTATAAAAACATCTATTGTTACAACAAAACCACCCCTTGTGTTCATTGGTACAGCCACTGTCCTGGGAAGCATTCACAAAAACCCTCAGCAATTCTCAACATAGATAAAAAAATCCCGTTTTATAAAAAAATCCTGGTTTTCCCCATGCAGGTGTTCTTTGTTTTCCTCTGTTTTATCTTCTCTTTCTTCACGGGCACACACGAATCCTGTTGATATTTTCTGTTAACTCTTTTGTCTGGCTGCCAGCCCCTCCAGAGCTCACCAGGTCCCCCCAGCACGGGCAGGGTCACCTCCCGTGGAACTGCGGCTCCTTCCCTCCCGGGGATGGGGTTGTGTCCTCCCAGGGAGGTGCCAGAGAGGACGGCTGAGGGAAGGACAAGCTTGTGGTGGTCTCACTGGGAATCTGGGGGGCTTTGCTGGTGCCGTGGCCACGTCAGGAGGTGGCTCAGCCTGTCCCTCTGCTGCTGCTGCCTCCTCACATTCCCGAGGAAAGCTTTGGTTGATGCCAGGAAAGGTGGGATGGGGCAGAGAACCTCAGGTAACATCCCTGGGTTTCTGAGAGGCGCTGAAGGCACCCAGAGAGCCCCAAATTCCTCTGAGGTGTTGAACACATCCAATGGGAGTGAGAGCAGAGGGGATCCCCGGGCGTTTCTGGCTGAGCTCCAGAGTCTACACAGATCATGTCAATGTGAACGGATTTCGTGGCAGGCCTCACTGCAGGCCCTGTCTGCTCCTGTCTCCCTTGTGGGGAATTCCCGAGGTGTTATCCACAGCCTGCAGGAGCAGCTGGAGGTGGCACAGCAGTGTCCGGGCTGCCCCGTGTCCCCAGCTGTGTCCCCATGGCTGTCCCACTGCAGGTGGCAGGGCTGTTCCACCACGCCAGCATCGGGAACCCCATCAACATCGCCATAGTGCGGCTCATCCTGCTGGAGCACGAGGAGGTGAGGCCCAAAGGAGCTGAGCCCTGGCACCCGGGCTGGGCTGGGCTGGCAAACCTGGCTCCCTCCTGGCCTGGCTGGGGGTGTGGGGGACAAATCCAGGTGCCCACCTTTTCTCCTTGTCTTGGCTGGTTTGCCTCCCTGTCTGTGGGCAGAGGAGCTGCAGAGCCTGGTTTTTGGGGTGGTTTGTGGTCACTGTGGTGGCAGAGGGCTCCGGGTGGTCGTGTCCAAGCTGCTGTGGTGGCTCTGAGGCCTCTCAGGGTCTCCACAGCCGCGTCCTTCACTCTCACCCAGCACAGGGGGTTTTCCTGCAGGGGTTCCTAACCCCTGTTACTGGATGATTTAATGTTTTGGTTGAACCCCAGTTGAAAAGAAAGCAGGAAAAGGGCTGTCTTCCCACCCAGCCTACAAGCTATAAACATGGAGCAATTCCATCTGGATGGCAGTCACTCCCAATTCCCCGCTGATGTGTCTGGGGCCAGACCTCTCCCCTCCCCATCCCAGAATCCAAACAGCTCCTGCAGATCTCCCGTTGTGTTGGCAGGAGGACCTGAAGATCTCCCACCACGCAGACAACACCTTGAAGAGCTTCTGCAAGTGGCAGAAGAGCATCAATGTGAAGGGAGACTCCCACCCCCTGCACCACGACGTGGCCGTGCTGCTCACCAGGTGTGGAGCCCACGCACAGGTTTGGGGCTGGAGGTGGCAGCTGAAAACTCACCTGGCTGCAGGTGGGGGCAGGCAGGGAAATATCTCTGTGGGAGATGTTGAAATTTCACTCTCCTTCCCTGGAGACCTGCATGTGAGAGCTGTAATGTGAAATCTGGGGGTATTTCCTGGTGGCTGGAACTGCTGTGGGAGGTGTCCCAGCCCATGGCAGGGGGTTGGAATTAGATGATTTTTAGAATCCTTTCCAACCCAAACCATTCCCTGAGTCTGTGATTCTATGGACTGGTCTCAAGTCTCAGTTTAAACCCAGACACAGCTCCCAGCTGAGGTTTCCAAACCAGGTTTTCACCGTGGCCCTGTTGCCAAGCCCCAGAAGGGCTGGATCCTCCCGGGAGTTGTTCACAGGATTAACTCCCATTTTCCCTCAGAGGTTGGGCTTGGCAGAGGAGCCTCTGGGAAGCCCCTGACCTCCCAGGGAGCTGGCAGGAATTCCTGCCTCTGGCCAAGTTTGTGTACCTTGCAGTCAAAGCCTGGTTTGAGGCTTTCATGCTGCCGTGAGCTGGCTGCTGGGGTGGTTTGGGTGATGATTCACAACCCACAGCAGCTTTAACTTCTCTGGGAGGCCGCTTTGTAGCAGAAATGAGGCACTTCGGGCCTCTACTTCAATGGAGCTGTTCTTCCTGGGTGGCTGGAGCCGCCCTGGAAAACCACGGCACCTCTGGGCTGTGCGTCCCCGTAGCATTGCTCGATTATCCCAGCATCGGCTTTATTTACACAACGGAATAAACCCAGCCAGGCTGGCCAGCAGCTCCCATTAATCAGGCTTAATAATGAGCTGGGGCTACTGGGAGAGGAGAGGGGAAAGGAGAGGTCAGAAATGTTTCCCCTGTGGAAGGATGTTGGATGTCTCCGTTCTCACTCCTGTTTGGCCGCTGTCCGTGTGCTGGGTCCTGCCGCCTTCCAACGCCCTCTCTGCTCTGTGTCTGTCTGTCTGTCCGTGCGTCCCCTCGGCCAAGGAAGGACATCTGTGCTGCCATGAACAGGCCCTGTGAGACCCTGGGGCTGTCCCACGTGGCCGGGATGTGCCAGCCCCACCGGAGCTGCAACATCAACGAGGACACGGGGCTGCCGCTCGCCTTCACCGTGGCCCACGAGCTCGGACACAGGTACCGGCCTCTTCCTCCTCCCCCCGTTCCTCTGCGTGCGCCCTGGGGCTGGAGGAGGCATGGGGGGAAGCTGGGAGATGGTTCCCAAGCGGTTCCTCATGGGCACAAACCCTCCCTTGCTCCCTGAGGATTTTGCTCCAGAGTTAAGTTTTGGGTTGTCCCAGGTTTAATGAGAACCACACAATCCAGGGCAACCTGGAGAAGTTGCACTCGTGTACTGTCCTGGGGTGGTTTGGGAAGGTTTCGGAGCAGGGCTTTCCCATTGAGAAGTTTTAAAGAAGGATCTGCGACAGAATTTTGCTTGCCCCAGTTCCAGTTAAATTTTGCCAAGATCACTCAAACCTTGCAGTTTCCCTGTGTGGAAAAGCATGATCTTGTTGAATATTCCCGAGTTTCCGGTGGGAAATCTGGGCTGAAAGCAGGGGGCACAGCTCAGGGCTGTCAGTGGCACATCCCCCAGGGCAGGACCCTGCTCCTGTGCCGGGAGCGGGGCTGGGGCCGCGGTGGCCGCGGTGGCCGTGGTGGCTGTGCTGCTCACCTCCCCTCCGTGGGCTGTGCTCTTACACAGTTTTGGGATTCAGCATGATGGAAGCAGCAATGACTGTGAGCCAGTTGGGAAAAGACCTTTCATCATGTCTCCACAGCTCCTGTATGACACGTCCCCACTCACCTGGTCCCGCTGCAGCCGCGAGTACATCACACGCTTCCTCGAGTGAGTGCTTCCTCCTCTTCTTCCTCACTGCTGGCAGCTGGGGGGTCGCGCCCAACCCTGGGGGGTGCTTTTATCTCTGAGATATCTCTCTGAGAGTGCTGGGGGGTCTTTCCCAGAGCAGCTGTGGCAGTGTCCGAGGCCTGGGGCACTGGGAGGTGTCCCTGCCCATGGCAGGGGATGAGATGAGCTTTAAATCCCTTCCCACCAGACCATTCCATGATTCCACGGATCCTCCCTGGGTTGCCTCACTCTGTGCTGTGAAGGGGGGTCAGGAGCTTTTAGGGGGGGCCCAGGGGCTGAGGTTGCCCAGATAAAACCCCAGAGTGTTTTCCCTCGCTGCTCTCCGCAGGTTCTGCAGAATCTCTTCGATTCTCTATGCCTGACACGGGCAAACCAGACCCAGCCAAATTCTTCCCTGCCTCTGTTTATTTTTAGCACCCGTGGCTGATGTTTCAGCCCGTTGTTGGGAAGTTCCAAGGAACGCAGCCCAGGGTTTGGTTTGTCAGCCAGTGCTTGCGCTGGAGGAACGTTCTCCTCCCTTGCTGCTGTTTGCAAACAGCGAGGGGAGAGCCAGGCCAGGGGCCGCTGTTCTGTGGCCGGGAGGCTGCCAGGCCAGGCTCCACTCCCAAATCCTGGCCTGGGACACGTGGGCTTGGCCCCGTGCAGGAGGAATTGCTGCTGATTTACGGCTTTCAGAGGAACGGAGCTTCCCGCATCCCCAGCTCTTGGCCCTCTGCTTTTAACCTTCACTTGGGGATGGAGAATTTCCTGCTTGGGATGACCCTGAGCTGCTGCGAGCTGTGATGGGGGACACAGAGCAGCTGGGAGCTCCTCTGGTGGGGTTTTGGTCTCTCTGCTCCCCCAGAAGGAGCAGCTCTTCCCTGGGAGCAGCGCAGGGCCCGGCAGGCGTCTGTCACCGGCTGTGACACCCCGGGCCAGCCCTGACAGCGGCGTGGTGGAGCGGGGTGCTGGCAGGAGAACGGGAGGGAGGGAGCCAGGAAACCGGACCCTGCTGGCCTGGGGTTGCTGGTTGTGCTTGGAACAGGCCTCACGTTCAGGAAAACCACACTGTGGGATGATGATGGTGATGATTATTATTTTACACGAGATAATTATTATTTCACAAGCGCTGCCGAGTGTTGGAGCATCTGAAAGTGATTCCCAGCAGCAGCGTGGCCCCAGCACTGCGGTCAGCACTGGCTGCAGATGGGGCTTCAGTCAGGGGCTGCCTGGACATGAGGGGACACTGGGAGAGGTCCTGTCCCTGCTGTGGCAGCGCTGTCCCCAGGGAAGCTGTCCCCTCGCTCAGGCCAGTGTAGGGTGCTGGCACAGAGTGGCTGGTGATGCTCCCATTGTGGAAGGACCCTTCAGCCTTTGCTCTGTGTCAGACAAGCAGATTTTCAGCCTCTTTCCGCAGTGCTGGAGCTCTTTTTCCATCACCCTCCCCTTGCCAGGGCTGGGCCCTGCTGCCCTTCCCCTGCCCGTGCCGCTGCTCTGCCATCCCCACAGCTCCGAGGCTGTGCAGCTGATCCTTCCCCAGCTCCAGGCTTTGCCTTTGTTTGTGTTGAATCCTGTCCTGGCTTTTTTGGACCCTTCCTCCAGTTCTCTGGGAGCTGCTGGAATTTTAATCCTGCTCTCAGATGTATCTGCAGATCCTCTCAGGCTGCTCACAGATGGGGATTTAATCATTGTTCCATCCACTCCGTCCTCCAGCTTGTTAAGGAGCGGGCTGGAACGGGCAGAGCAGTGCGGGCCCCTGCATCCTTCCCTGTGGACTGGGATTTACTGCAGATCCCTGGAAGCCAGAGGGAAACTCAGGCCAATTTTTTCCCTGCTTGGAGATGTGTTTTGGCCAGCTGAACAGGCCAGGAAAATGATTGTAAAATATTTTACAAAGGAATAGATTCTGGAAAAGCTGGAAAGTTGAGGCAGATCCCAATCACCCCCAGACTGGACGGAGACCCGTCTGTGAGCTGGGGCAGGACAGGGAGTGCCCCAAGCAGGTCAGAGGAGCAGGGGGCTGAGGACAGTGTAGGGGGGACCTTGAGGTGAAGAGTCCAGAGCAGCACGAGTGTCACACACGGCTTGAGCCTGGACTTTTTCCAGTAAGGATTAACCTTTCCTTCTGTTTTCAGTGTGCAGAATGGGATCAGCTTTGAGGCTCCTTCCAACCCAAACCGGTCCAGGGCTCTGTGATTCTGTGCAAACATGTGGGGAGGTGCCACGCAGCGTGCGCCTGACACAGGCTGCAGCAGGACCCTGTGCCCAGCTGCCCCATGGAGCCCAGCTCAGCCCCACATCACCACGGCCATCCTGCCCTTCCCACCGGGCTGGGAGCAGCAGGATGCTCCTGCTCTTCTTTCAAACTCCTGTGGGGAGTTTGGGAACAAAGTCTTTCAAGCCCTATGGTTGCTGAGAGCAACCCATTTCCTGTTTTTTCCCCATGGGAAATATAAATATATTTCAGCAATGATATACATGGGAGTTTGAGGGGCTGTCTCCAGCCAAGCTGTTTGCAGGTGTCCAGTGTGGAACTCGGTGGGTGGGATGGGAAAAGGAGGAGAGGATGCTGGTTCTGCTGGGCATCACCCCGTGGCCCTGCCAGCACCCCAAAGCAGGAGCTCCCCGTCTTCCAGCCCTTGTTTCCATGCTGCAGCTTTGGGATAAAAAAAGCAGTCTCATTGCAAGTTAATTCAGAGCCGTTCCCAATCACAACAAACGCGAGTAATCTGATCCGCCGCCACGGCCTTGCCAGAGGAAAGGAGTTTGTTTAAATTAGCACGGCGGGCTGAGCTGGTGACAATTCCGTGTGTTTGGGAAGTCGAGTCGGGGGAGGCACTGCCCTCCTCGGCCGCTCCGCTCGCAGCTCTGCTCCGAGGAATCCCTGTCCAGCCCGGAGAGAGCACCTCGGTGGCGGCAGTGTGGGGTGAGCCGGTTTGGCTGCTGCTAACCCCCTTGATTCCTGTGAGCAGGGTCTGCAGGGACGTTTCTGGAGCTTGTGGGTCCGCCCGGACATTGATGGTTGCTGTCCCTCGTGTCTTTGTCCCTTCCCCATGTCCTGCCACCCCCGTGGGGATCACTCTGGGGGGCTCCCACCCCAAAAAGGGAGGTGCCCATCCCTGCTGGAGCGGCTCCAGGGATTGCAGAGCCGGGGAGGTGTCGAGGGAAATGCTGACTGCTCCTCACCCTGGGACACTGAGCAGCGCTGTCCCCCGGCACCCGCGGAGCTGTGGGTACCTGTGCTGACCCTGCTGTGACCCCTCTCTCTCTCAGCCGGGGCTGGGGGCTGTGCCTCGATGATCCCCCGGCCCGGGAGGTGCTGGACTTTCCCCTGGTGCCCCCGGGCGTCCTGTACGACGTGGGCCACCAGTGCCGGCTGCAGTACGGCCCCTACTCCACCTTCTGCGACGACATGGACGTGAGTGGGGTCCCTGCAGGGCAGCGGGGGGCTCGGGGTGGGGCTGTGCTCACCCTGCCCGAGGGGTGATCTGTGCCTGGGAGATGGATCTGATCTGTGCTCGAGGGATCTGATTTGTGCTTGAGGGAGGGATCTGTGCCCAGGAGATGGATCTGATCTGTGCCCGAGGGAGGGATCTGTGCCTGGGAGATGGATCTGATCTGTGCTCAAGGGACGGATCTGATCTGTGCTCAAGGGACGGATCTGATCTGTGCCCGAGGGGTAGATCTGATCAGTGCCAGAGGGGTGGATCTGATCTGTGCCAGGCAGGAACCCTGTCTCTCTGCTCCCCACAGAGTGTCTGCAGCACGCTGTGGTGCACGGTGGGGAACACGTGTCACTCCAAGCTGGACGCGGCTGTGGACGGCACGGCGTGCGGGGACAGCAAGGTAACGGTGGGGACACCCCTCCATGGCCCCGGGGACCCCTGGTCCTGCACACACAGGGGCCCTGCAGGGTCCAGTGCTCATCCCAGTGCCCTTGCTCTGCCCGAACGCCCTCTGCCCCCAGCAGGGATTGCCCTGGGGGAAGGTGCCTCGCTGGAATCACCCTGGCAGGTGAAACCCACAGTGAATGCCGTGGCAGGAGGGCACCAGGCTCCTTCTGCTGCTGTGGTGGGTGCTCCTCCCTGGGATCTTCCCCACTGCTGGGGACGCACCTCTGAGCCCCTGTGGCTCTTCCCTCTGGGCTGGGCTGTGAATGCCCTTGCTGAGGGGTCTGTGTGGAGCTTTGGGTTTGTTTGAATCTTCAAACAGCCCAACACCTCTGAGTTCCCCATTGCCTGAGGAGCTCCAGGCTCTGGCAGAGCCCAGATGACTCCACGCAAGCAAAGCAGGGATTTCCACAGGACAGTCCCTGTGCTGGGGCTCAGTGCTCCCCACTGTTGCTCCCAGATATCAAGCAACACAATTATGACTCCAATAATTCAGGCTTGTGCATCAAGGAAAAGCTTTATTATTATTCTTCTACTTCTACTACCCCAAAAGAAAGAGCTGTCTTGTTATATAGAGAGAATGGCAAAGATGAGCATAATTGGCTAATGAGAATAAACAAGTAATTAATTGGTAAGGAAAAGAAAACAATTCTCTGAAAATGAAACATCATGTAGCTCACATAGAGCTGAACACAAACCACAGGTGCACATCTTTGTTTTCATTCCTGACATTCTGCTCTCCCAGAACAGCATGAGAGCTGATTTCTTCTCCTGAGCCCTCTGCAACTTCGCAGGCTGGGCCTGGCAAGAGCTGCAGGTTTCTCAGGCTGTGTCAGGCTGTGACACACCCCATCCTCACCCCCGTGTTCTCCGCTGTCTTTCTGTCCCCGCAGTGGTGCTTCAACGGCGAGTGCGTGCCCGTGGGATTCCGGCCCGAGCCCATCGACGGTGGCTGGAGCTCCTGGAGCTCCTGGGCCTCCTGCTCCCGCAGCTGTGGGGCAGGAGTGCAGAGCGCTGAGAGGCACTGCAGCCACCCCACGTAAGCCAGCCCTGCCCCTGGGCCGCCCAGACCCCCGGAGCAGTCACAGAATCCTGGGCTGGTTCGGGTTGGAAGGGACCTTGTTCCATCCCCTGCAGTGTGACTCAGACAAAGGGCAGAGACTCCACGCTTGGAGATGTAAAACATATCCAGTGTGCTTTAGTGACAGGACAGCAAACCCGGCATTCTTGGAGCCTGATTCAGAGCTGTTTTGAAAAACCCTGCTGCAGTTTATCACCCTGCTGCATTCCATGAGCCAGCGCGGGCTGGAAGCGTCCGGGCACTGCTGCGGGAGCCGCCATCTCCAGCCTGGGGTTTCTGGGCTGACCCATCTGCTCCCCAGATGTCCCCTTGGTCACCAAATCACTCTTGCCCTGGTATCAGAGCACCCTGGGATGGGGGGAAAAGGGCTTTGTAGTGATGTTCCAGGGGAGTTGCTTTTCTGTGGCATGGGGAGCTCTGGCAGCCCCAGGAGCGAGCTCCTGACCCTTCCAGATGTGTTCTGCCCATCCTCTTCCTCGGGTGAGTTTGGCACACGCTGTTGGGCTCCTGTCGTCATCTCGGTCCTGGATCAAACCTGGATTTGTGTTTGACATAAACTCTGTGGCGGAGGTGGTTTGTGGAGTGCTCCAAACACAGCTGTGCACAGGCAGGAGAGCAAACACTGGGAATTTCCCGGGCAGTTGTTTGCTTTGGCCACCGGAGGTAAATCTTCAGCTTTGCCCTTGGGATGAATCGAGAATATGTGTGCTGGGCATCCCCCCCTCCCACAGCCGTTCCCTCAGGGCAGAGCATGTAAACACAGCCCTAAAACAATCATTAGCTTCATTCTCTTCAGCAAAGTGTGCCCAGGAGAAGGAATTTTCGTGAGGGCAGTGGACATGGGCTGTAAGCAGTGGTGTGACTGAAGGAAAAGGCAGCGTGGCAGGAGGTGGTGGCCGTGTTGTGAGGGTCTGCTGGCATCTGACAAAAACATCGCTGTGCTTCTCAAGTCTCTCCTGCTTTAAAAAGTCCAGTGCCAGCTTTGTCATTCCCTGAGGCAGCAGAGGAGCAGAGTCAGGAGGAGTCCCTGGCTGGGATGGAGAGATCCCTGCAGGATGGCACCAGGCTGGTCTGTGGAAGCTGTCCCTGCCCGTGGCACGGGGTGGAACAGGGATGGACTTTAAGGTCCCTTCCAACCCAAATGGTTGCACAGCTCTGTGATTCTGAGCTCTCTGCCCCTGTGAGCCCCCGAGTGACTCCTGCTCCCTCCCGCAGGCCCAAGTACGGGGGCCGGTACTGCCTGGGCGAGCGGAAGCGGTTCCGCATCTGCAACGCGCGGCGCTGCCCCCCGGGCAAGCCGTCCTTCCGCCAGGTGCAGTGCAGCCAGTTCAACCCCATGCCCTACAAGGGGAAGCTCTACAAGTGGACTCCAGTGCCCAACAGCAGTGAGTGCGGGGCAGAGCCCTCAGAGTGGGAAACGCTCGGACAGGCCCCGCTGGCGTCGGCTGTTCGTGTGCCAGCGCTGCCCGCCGGTGCTGTGCTCTGTGTTTGGCGCCGTGGCTGCGCTGGCGGGGCTGGTTTGTGTTCTCGCTGGGGCTGAGCGTGTGCCCGTTCCCCAGTGAACCCCTGCGAGCTGCACTGCCGGCCCGAGCACGAGTACTTCGCGGAGAAGCTGCGGGACGCGGTGGTGGACGGCACACCCTGCTACGACAGCGACGCCAGCCGCGACGTCTGCATCAACGGCATCTGCAAGGTGGGGCTGGGGGACACCTGGGGAGCCACCAGGACCCACCCTTGGGTGCTCAGCATCCCCTCCCTCTCGTGCTGAGCTCGCTCTTTTCACCGTTCCCCGCTTGGGGAGCATTCCTGATTCCCATGGGTTGAGCTGTGTCACTCTCTGTGCTGGCCCCAAGGAGCCAGAGCACAGCCCAGGCCAGGATGGACGGGGCTTGGAGCAGCCCGGTGTGAGGGAAGGTGTCCCCACCTGTGCCAGGGGGATGGAACTGGACTGTTCTCAATGTCCCTCCCAACCCAGGCCATCCCAGGATTCTGTGAATCCCCCGGGACAATGCTCTGGGTGCTGGTGTGGGACTGGGAGGTGCTGGTGTGGGACTGGGAGGTGCTGGTGTGGGACTGGGAGGTGCTGGCAGGGACTGGGAGGTGCTGGTGCGGGACTGACGGGGCTCCCTTGCAGAACGTGGGCTGTGACTACGAGATCGACTCGCACGCCGTGGAGGATCGCTGCGGGGTGTGCCACGGCGACGGCTCCACCTGCCACACCGTCCACAAGACCTTCGAGGACAGCGAGGGGCTGGGTAAGGGCACCTCCTGCTGTCCCCAGAACGCTGCGTGCCTGGCCCAGCACAGCTGGGCTGCTGCTGCTCCTCTGGAGGGAGAGTTTAATCCCATCTTGTTGATTTTTTGAGGATAAGACAGCAGGGAGCTCAGGGGGGCTCAGGGCAGGGTAGGGTGTGGTGCCCACCGGTGCCTTTCAGAGGTGTAGGGATTGGCACAGTGCTGGCACCCAGGGGACACAGCACCCACACAAGGACAAAAACCATCCCAGACCCCTCTGACTCCACCAAGAGCTACGCTTGGTCCCACTCCCAGGTTACGTTGACATCGGGATCATCCCCGTGGGAGCCCGGGAGATTCGCATTGAGGAAGTGGCAGAGGCCGGGAATTTCCTGGCTCTGAGGAGCGAGGACCCTGAGAAGTATTTCCTGAACGGCGGCTGGACCATCCAGTGGAACGGGGACTACAGGGTGGCGGGGACCACCTTCACCTACAAGAGGATGGGCAACTGGGAGAACCTCACCTCTCCGGGGCCGACCGTGGAGCCCGTGTGGATCCAGGTAGGATGGATCCTGCTCCCCTGTGGGGCTGAGCTGCCCTGGTCCCTCTCTGCCCCATCCAGGGCTCTGCTCCTCTCCTCGGGGTGGGTTTCTCTGGGAGGTGTCGGAGTGGTCAACACGGGGTCCCCTGACCCGGGGATCACCTGGGAAGGTGTCAGGGTGTTGTGCTGTGCTGGGAAATGAAGCAGACTGGACTTGCTGGTGTTTTCTTCTTCTGGATAGTTTATTAATTTATCAGTTCAGATCTCTGGATGACAATGGTTCCTCAGCACCTCGAGGCCATGTGGCAGCAAGATCCCAAAATGCTCCAAGGCCTTATATCCAAGATGTGCTATCCAATTAACTACTACAACCTACCTAACACGTACTTTATTATTCTTTTTCCACCTATTCCTAACTCTCTATCTGTTCATGTAGTACCTGCACTGCA
Organism: Bombycilla garrulus; assembly: GCA_013400315.1. Classification (NCBI taxonomy): domain Eukaryota; kingdom Metazoa; phylum Chordata; class Aves; order Passeriformes; family Bombycillidae; genus Bombycilla; species Bombycilla garrulus. The sequence goes on along the minus strand of VXBU01007567.1, from coordinate 62,314 downwards.
GACACTTTTGTCCAATGAAATTGTGCTCCCCACACAGCAGAGAATGTAGGAGGTAGAAGAAGGAAGAAGGGACAACACCCAAAATCCTCCATCTTCGTCTCTCACCTACATCCATACTAAATCAAACCCAAAATCTAAATTTTTCACTCTGTGACAAAGTACAACTACATTACCTATTTACACTCTGGTTGGTTCAAGCTCATCCCAAAGCTGTGGAAGCTTTCTCCATGGATGGAGATGTGTTTAAAAGCAGTGTTCTCCTGGGAATCAAGACCCCTCAGGACAGGCAGAGGAACATTCCCTGTGTCCAGGATTCCCACAGGAGACAACGCTGGAGCAGCCAAGCATGAGCTGCCAGCCCAGGGAGCGTTTCCAGCCCACAGCACTTCCAGCTGAGCCTCATCCCCTTTGCAGCATTCCGCAAAATATTTACACAGGAGAGGGAGCGTGAGGAGAAAGAGCCGTTTCCTGAGGCCTTTCCCGTATCTTATCACGAGCAGGGAGAGAGCCCCCAGTGCTGCTGGGCCGGGCAGTCAGGAGTGAGGGAGCTGCCAGCTCATGCAGAGCTGGGAGTCAGTGTCCTTGTGACCGTGAGGTTTCTGGGAATCATCCCGCAGATGATGGCACAGCCGGCACCAGGCTGAAATCCCTCGTGGTGCAGAGGTGGTGATTGCCACAGAACCGCACCCCCAGGACCCCCCTGCCCTGCCAGTGCACTCCCTGGAGCATCCCTGCCTTTGCACGGGCTCTCCCAGAGCTCAGGCACCCCGAGCAGCCAGGATCTCCTTCTGCCTTTCCTCCAGCAGCAGCTCGGGCTGGGATGTGAGTGGGATCCCGAGCCCGCTGCTGTTGATGGGAGCGGTGGCGTGCTCTGCACCCACAAATCCCTTTCTGGGATTCACGGCCTAATGAAAACCTTTGCACTAGAACGTTTCGTGGAGAGGTTTTGGAAAGACGCCCTGGCTGCCGCCGAAGCTCCAAGAACAACAAAGCTTTGGCAACAATGGGAGTGCTTAGGCTAAGAAAAACAGGGATGAACTCCCGGCCCTGGCGAGCGCGGGTGCGCGAGGCGCTTTGAGCAGGGCTTGTGTCAACCCCAGGAGCAGCAGGAGCCCGTTTGGAGTGGGAGGCAGGTCAGGAATTCCACCCGTGGGCAGGGACACCTTCCACAAACCAGCTTACTCTGAGTCCCACCCAGCTGTGTTGGACACAGAGTCACAGCCTTCTGGCCCTGCTGGGCAGCTCCTTCTCTCCCCGGGGCAATGCTGGCCCCCTCTGTCCTGCCTGGCCACCCCCTGCCTGTCCCCTGTGTCCCCAGCTGCTGTTCACCCTGTCCCTGTGTCCCCTGTGACTGTCCCCTGTGTCCCCAGCTGCTGTTCACCCTGTCCCTGTGTCCCCTGTGACTGTCCCCTGTGTCCCCAGCTGCTGTTCACCCTGTCCCTGTGTCCCCTGTGACTGTCCCCTGTGTCCCCAGCTGCTGTTCACCCTNCCGTGTCCCCAGCTGCTGTTCCCCCTGTCCCCAGCTGCTGTTCACCCTGTCCCCCATGTCCCCAGTGCCCGTCCCCTTGTCCCCAGCTGCTGTTCCAGGAGACCAACCCCGGGGTGAGGTACCAGTACACGATCCAGCGCCCGGCCGACAGCGAGAACGAGATCGAGCAGCCCGAGTTCCTGTGGCGCTTTGGCTCCTGGACCAGCTGCACGGCCACCTGCGGGACAGGTGAGTGCAGCCCCGTGGGACACCTGCCCCGAGCGGCGCAGCGCCCCTGGGAGCCTTTGGAATCTCTGGCTCTTGGGTTTCACGAGGTCTCTGGGGAGGAAGAAAGGGACGTGTGCTCAGGTCACGGCTCCAGCGCCCCCGTGGTGCTCACCAGGGACCCCGGGGCTTTATCAGCACTTTGCTGCCAGCTCGGTGTCCTGTTACCCGGCAGGGGATGGAGACAAAAGGGCTTTAGAGGAATCGGAGAGTGTGGAAGGGCTGGTCTCCTGCCTGGCTGGGCCTCTCCAGGGGGAGAATATCCAGGCTTTCACGGAGAGCCCTGGGGTCCCACACTGCCTGTTTGCTTCCCCCTGTCCTGCGCCACCGGCTGGGTGTCTGGGGTCCCCAGAGCAGCTTTTGGGATAGCTGATGCACAGGGACATTTCTGGAACACTGCTGGGGGAGCTGGGAGCGGCCAGCCCTTCCTCGAGAGCAGCTGGCACTGGAAGAAAGGGGAATTCAAGGACACTCGTGCTTTCTAGGTAGCACAGAGTGCCAGGACATGGGCTTTGTTTAAAACCAGCTTTCCTTTGTACGACTGGAGTGCTTGGCTTCCAGAACAGCAGGGAAATAGAGGAGTGAAGGAGGCAGGGTGAGGGTGAGCAGCTGGAGGAGGGCTCAGCCTCTCTTCCTGCACTGTGACGGTGTGAGAGATGAGACGTGGATTTGGGAGCGCTCCCACTGAGTCCTGGTGATCCTTGTGAGCTCCGAGAGCTTGAGGCAGAGCCCAGCTCAGCAGCCTCAGCAGGGTTCTGTCAGTCTCAGCTGAGCTCGTGCTGACAGCTCTCCGTGCCACAGGTCAAGTACGTGTTACAGAAACGGGGACAGAAGCCGGAGCGAGGCANGGGTTAGGGTTGGGGTTGGGGTTAGGATTGGGGTTGGGGTTGGGGTTAGGGTGCCCTCCTGCCCCAGCTGCCCTGAGGCTCTGTGAGGGCATCGCTCCCTCAGCACAAAGGAACTTGCAGCTTCAAGCGGTGCTCTCATTTTCTTCCTGCTCCTCTGGTGCCTCAGGCTCACCAGGGCCCTCCGGAGGGTGCTGGGTGCTCGGGCTCGGCTCCCAGAGCCGCGCTGGTGCCCGAGTGGGGTCAGTGTCCCCCAGGGGTGCCCTCAGTGTCCGTGCCACCCGCAGGGGTGCAGCGGCAGGGGGTGCACTGCGTGGA
>VXBU01007567.1:12735-52707 GCA_013400315.1 Bombycilla garrulus | reverse complement strand
GGGTCCCTGGGTCCCTGTGTCCCTGGCTCAGCGGGTCCCTGTGTCCCTGGGTCCCTGGCTCAATGAGTCCCTGGGTCCCTGGGTCCCTGTGTCCCTGGCTCAGCGGGTCCCTGTGTTGCAGTGCTCAGCCACGTGCGGCGTGGGCGCGGTGTGGCGGCCGGTGCGCTGCAGCAGCGGCAGTGACGGTGGCTGTGCCGCGGCTGACAGACCCGTCCCCGCCCGGAGGTGCTCCCTGAGGCCCTGCTCGACCTGGCGTGTGGGCAACTGGAGCAAGGTAAGGGGCTCTGCGGGGAGGGGGCGTCCCCAAAACCCGCAGGACGGGGCAGGTGTGGGGTCACACCTGCTCTTGGGGAGGGCTCTTGCCCCATTGCTCACACAGGTTGCACTTGCCACAGGTTTTAATTTTAATATTTTAGTTTTTCCTGCTTTTGGGCTGGTAAAAAAGGCAGGGATTTGCAGAAGCTGAACAAAGTGATGTGATGAAAGGCCAGGTTGGGTGGGGTTGCACAACCTGGTTTAGCAAGTGTCATCCCATGGCAAGGCCTTGGAACAAGGTGATCTTTAATGTCCATCCCAAACCATTCTGTGGTTCTATGATTTGTCAGTCTCTGGACAGTGTTCTGGTCACTCTGCACGGCCAGGGGATGTTGGCAGGTGGGTTGGGTGAATTCAGTGTGTTTGGTGGTGGACCCCTCATTGCTCTGTGTGGTCGCTGTTCCTTGGGATCACCAGTTCTTTAAGGCACAAATCTGTTCCTGGAAAGCAGCCGGTTTCAGGGGGCTGGTAGGGACAGATGAGCTGCTCAGACTTTGCTCTAGCTTGGCCTACAGCATGAGGGGAAAAGAGATGGAGTGTCACCTGAACCCAACCCACGGCAGTGTGTCCCTGGGGTCACCTCCCATCCCCACAGGGATTCCCCCTGAAACCCTGGGGAAGCCCTTGCTGTCCTTCCCCACCGTGCTGTGCCCTTCCTCACCGAGCTGAGCCCTTCCCCACCGAGCTGTGCCCTTCCCCACCGAGCTGTGCCCTTCCCCACCGAGCTGAGCCCTGCCCCGCTGAGCTGAGCCCTTCCCCACGGTGCTGCTGTGCCCTTCCCAGTGCTCCAGGAGCTGCGGCGGTGGCACCAAGGTGCGGGACGTTCACTGTGTTGACACCAGGGACCAGCGGCTGCTGCGGCCGTTCCACTGCCAGGCCGGGCTGTGGCAGCCCCCGGCACAGCTGCCGTGCCACAACACGCCGTGCCTGCACTGGTACACGTCCTCCTGGAGAGAGGTACGGGCTGCTGGGGGACGGCTCCTCACACCCCTGCCACAGCCAGGGACACCCTCCACTAGCCCTGGGGACTCCGAGCCCTGTCCAGCCTGGCCTGGGACACCTCCAGGGATGGAGCAGCTCTGGAAATTCCAACCCAGCTCCTCCCCACTCTCCCAGGGAACAATTCCCTCCCAGTATCCCATCCGTCCCTGCCCTGTGGTCCTGGAAGCCATTCCCCGTGTCCCTTCATCCCTTGTCCCCAATCCCTCCCCAGCTCTCCTGTCCCCGTTTAGGCCCTGCCAGGGGCTCTGAGCTCTCCCTGGAGTTTCTCCTGCCCAGGGGAGCTCCCCAGCTCTCTCCAGGGCCTGAGGGAGCCGTCGCGGTGTCCCGCAGTGCTCGGAGCCGTGCGGCGGCGGGGAGCAGGCCCGGCTGGTGACGTGCCCGGAGCCGGGGCGCTGTGAGGAGAGCCTGAGGCCCAACAGCAGCCGGCCCTGCAACACGCAGCCCTGCACCACCTGGCTGGTGGGCTCCTGGGGACAGGTGAGCGCCGGGGGGGCCGCAGGGAGCGGGGATGCCGGGGGGTGCCGGGGACCGGCTGACCCCCGCTCCCGCAGTGCTCGGCGCCCTGCGGAGGGGGCATCCAGCGGCGCCAGGTGAAGTGCATCGACACCAGGACCGGGGCGGCCGAGGAGGACAGCAGCCTGTGCGACCACGAGCCCTGGCCCGAGAGCACCCAGAAGTGCAACCCGCAGGACTGCGACAGCGCCGATCCAGGTGAGCGCCGGGCGGGCGGAACCGGGCTGCAGAATGACGTGGGAAGGCTGTGGGGACGTGGAGCCAGCGTTTCCTACGTGGGTTGTGTAAGGCTGGCTTGGCTAATTGCTAATTAAGTGGGAATGTTATCACTGGCCAGAAATGTCCGGAGCATCCATCCCTCAAGGGGCCAGGCAGGGTTTTGCTGGCGCGGATGTGCTGGTTGGGGTCAGCGGTGTCACCCGGCACAGGGACACCCGAGGGACCCTGTGGGGTGAAGAGACCCCATCCAGAGGCAACAGGGCTTTCAGGAAAAGGAAGGCAGAGGGGACACTCAAGGATGGAAGCTGTTTAGTGTTAAAGTCCCAGAGCACAAGACTTGTGAAAAAAGCAGGGCCCAGCATCAGAAAACAGACTAAAGGAGCAGTTCTCCAGCATCTTCAGGTGCGTCTGAGCAGGGAGCCAGCCCCACTTCAACCTGTTTGTCGTTTACCTGCCCCGGCTGCAGCCACGGTGCTTGGCCACACCACGGGCACTCACTTGGCTCCTTCTCCCTCCTCCACTCACAGAAATACATCCCAAGCACCAGGGAGCTCCCTGGGAGATGGAAATCTGGGGACTGCAAGGGTTAACTGCAGAAAAGCAGTATAATGCAGGATTAGATGTCACTGATATCCGCGTGTCAGTCACTTATCAGCTTCATCTTTTTAATGTGTCTGTGCGAAAGAAAAGCTCTTTGGCTGCCCAGAAAGTATTGCTGGACCTCCAGGAGGTTTTCTGGACAAAGGGAGGGCTGAGAGATGAGGCAGGGGAGCAGCAGTAGCTGTGCCTGAGGTGGAGGAGCCGGATTCGTGGCTGATCCAGACATCCCTGAGGTTCCTCTGCAGCCTGGGACACCCATTCCAGACTTCCAGCTCTCGTTGTTTATCCCACACCCAGCATGTTCCTCCCAGCACCTATTCCAGAGCAGGCAGGAGCGCTGCCTCTGCTTAACTGGGGTTTGGGCACTGGCACTGTTGGCCACCGGGATGTTTTTAGCCATGAATCTGCTCCTTTTTGGAGCATTTGCAGGGCCACAGGGCACTCCAGCATTTAGGAAATGATGAGTCAGCCCTGCCTCAGAAACGATGTGCGGTTCTCGCTGTTTTGGTCCGGGGAAAATTTCCGTGCCAGGCGTGGTGATGAGAGCTGTGGAGCCAAGGCTGGACCAGAATAACCACTGAGATGTGTAGGAAGCACACAAATAAATGGTAAAATCCTGGATCCAAAATGACATAAACGCTCTGGCTGCAGCCCAGGGCAGGAAACGCCTCTTGGAAATACAAACGTTTCCAGCCAAAGCATGAAGGGGAACAAAACTTTCACATGGCAGGAAATCCCAGATGTGTAAGTGCACAGGCAAAGGCTCCCAGAAAGACTTAAATGTAACTCCAGCCCTTTCCTGTGCTTTAGGGGATATTTACTGCACGAGAAGGGAGCAATCCATGTTTTTGTGAGGAGCACAAGGAGCCTTCCCTTCCTCTGGTACCAGCAGAACCATGTCCTCGCTGGACACAAAAGTGCCAATAACCCCAGCAGGGTTTAAATGTTCAAACCTTTGTCAGATGGATTTGGAGCAGAGATGAAACAGATGAGGCACAAACAAACAAACATCTCACAGTAATCGGCTCAATTAAAGGAGGTTGGGATTAATTAGAACCAGAGTCCTGAGCTGTTGCCAGCTTATAAATTAATTGAAGATTCCACCAAGGTTATTTTTGAATGTGGCTGTTGCCTTCCAGCTGCAGCCAGCTGTGAGGTGTCCTTAGATGGCTCCTGGGAGCCTCAGAGCTGTGGCACCCCGGTGCCTCCATGGGACGCTCCAGGGGCTGGGGACATTGATCTGGAATTGTTTCTGGGGTCCTGGAAAGGAGCTGAGCCCCAGGTCTGCTTGGAGGCTGGAGAAAGCTGCAGCAGTTTATCCAGACACATTTAGAACAGAAAAGTGGAATTGCTGTGTGCTGGAGGGGGAGCAGGGGGTGGATGGAACTGCTGGCTCAGCTGTCACTGTGGGGTGGTGGCCGTGCTGGACACGGCTCTTGGGCAGAGCTGGTGGTGGTGGCACATCCCTGGGCAGGACAGGGCAGCCCCGGTGCCCATGGAAGGGAGCAGTGCCCTCGTGCCCGGGGACATCTCTGAGTCCCCAAATCTGCCCCAGGCAGGTGCCAGGTCTTGGCTCCAGCAGCAACCACAGCTGTTCTACAGGTGTCTCAGCTTGGGATTCCAGAGGGGTGAGGTAGAGGCTTCCCTGGCTCCAGGACAAGTGTGTGTGAAGTAGCGCAGTTCCCTGGGAGTGGGACAGAGCAGTGGGATGGAGCCAGTCCCATATCCTGGGAGCCCATCCCATCCCATCCCATCCCATCCCATCCCATCCCATCCCATCCCATCCCATCCCATCCCATCCCATCCCATCCCATCCCATCCCATCCCATCCCATCCCATCCCATCCCATCCCATCCCACTGATCCCATCAATCCCATCCCACTGACCAGAGCCCTCAGGGAGTCACCTCAGCCTGGGATAATTTAGTTGTCCAATTCAGCCCTGGATCCGAGAGCATCCCGAGGGCCAGAGGTCAGCAGCCTAATTCCCTGGATTTGCCAGCTCAGCTCCAAGCTCAACCTTTCCTTGTTTTTACAAAACGTGTTCCAGGAAGTTTGTTTTTCCCAGGAATAAAAGTAAAAGCTTAGGTCTGGCTGGCAGAAGCTTAAATGAAATTTAAAGCGACTTCCACACCGACCTAAAAAAACAGCCCTAAAAAAAGGGGGGGTTTTCAGTCTCTAATGTGCTGACTGAGCCTGGATTTTTAAAGCCCTGCTTTGAGCTATTTCTTTAGCCTAAAATTTGGCACGGACTTACGGAACGTGTGTCCAAATGAAGTGCGAGGGATATATAAAAAATTGTTAATAGGAAGAAATAGCGGTAAAAGGATTAAATGAAAGTTGGGTGGGTTCTGTAGGTCCCTCTCGGCAGAGCAGACAAATTAAGTGTTTGTTACAGCTTCGCTTGCCCAAGACCAGATTCCAGGGAGGAATCACAAGTTCAGCCAAGATTTTCAGACCTGAGCCTGACCCCGCACACATCCACCCTGAGACTGCAGCGGGATCTGGGAAAGCGATGGGAACTCAACCCCTCAGCAGCTCCCAGTGACTTCCCTGAGCTCGGAGCACTGGGAAATGCTCTCAGGGACGGGGTGGGACCGGGGGGCTGCCCTGGATGATCCCTGTGCATCCCAGTCTGGGCATTTTATCATCCACGAGGTCATTTGGAGCCCTGGGGCGGTGCTGGGGTCTCCTGGAAGGTCAGCAGAGCCTCCAGCCAAGGGTGGTGGCTCCTCTGCCCCATCCCTGAGCCCATCCCTGCTGTTTTCCCCAGAAATCCCATCCTTCGTGGGCAAGGAGGTGCTCAGAGAGCAGTGACCCCTGGCATTGCTGCCTGGGCACGGTGCAAGGACAGGAATTTCCTGATGGGCCCAGGGTGCTGGCCTGCTGGAAAGGGATCAGGAAAGAGCTCAGCCATCTCTGCAAGTCTGGAAAGCAGCTCCAGTGAGAGCCCTCCCAGCTCTTTCCAAGGCAGGCAGCTTGGTTGTGATCCATAAATAACTTTCGAGGAAGCTGCGAGTGCTCAAATCCTGAGGGGCTGGGCAGGGTCTGCCCGGACAGGGCGTCCCCAGCAGTGCCCAGGACATTGGCACCCATTCCTGGGCATCCAGGCTGATTGCCACCCTCGAGGGACAGTCCTGAGGTGTTTTGGTGGCCCTGAGGTGTTTTAGGAGCCCTGAGGTGTTTTAGGAGCCCTGAGGTGTTTTAGTGGCCCTGAGGTGTTTTAGTGGCCCTGAGGTGTTTTAGTGGCCCTGAGGTGTTTGTTTCAGGAGCTTGGAGGTGTTTTAGTGGCCCTGAGGTGTTTTAGTGGCCCTGGGGTGTTTGTTTCAGGAGCCCTGAGGTGTTTTAGGGGCCCTGAGGTGTTTTAGTGGCCCTGAGGTGTTTGTTTCAGGAGCCCTGAGGTGTTTTAGTGGCCCTGAGGTGTTTCTGTCCCTGCTCTGCATGGCCCTGGTGCTTCTCCAGGCCTCTTCGGCCCCACAGTGCATCAGCTCTGCCCTTCTCCAGAGAAAAGCTGTGGTTTGTTTCAATTCCTTGTACAGGAGGTGAAATTGGAATCACAGAATCACAGGTTTTAAGCTCAGGCTCATTTTTGAGCTGATGTAATTTAAGCCAGTCTCACAACACTGGGTGAGAAGCTGCAGGCTCAGGGGGTCAGGCCTTGCTCTGAGGTAGAGAGGGAGGAAATTAAAAATTCAAACAATTCAACCCTGTATTCATATAAACCGTGTGTATTTGAGCCCAGGAGGGGCCTGGTGGAGCCCACCAGAGCCAGGCCTGCCCTGGAGCAGCTGTTCCCAAAACAAAGCCCGTCCTTGGGGCAGCACCAGAGTTGTTGTGAGGGCTGCAGGACACCTGCAGGAAACGAGCCAGATGATGCACGTTCTCAAAATAACCAAAACAATTCAGAGAAAAAAGGAGTTCTGGCCTTTCAGCTGCTCTGCAGGCACTGGGGACTGGCAGAGGTGTCAGGACAGGGGGGGTTTGTCCCCTCACCTCAGCTCTGTGCCCTGGGACTGTCACTGCCCTGGGGAGGTGGCTTGGGGCTGCTGGCAGCAGCGCAGGTGTGGTTTGTGCTGGCCATGGGAATGCCACAGGTGCCCAGTGCCAGGACAGGAGGGCTCTGAGCTGGGGAGCTCTGTGATTCTGATTATCCACACAATGCTGGGATGGCTGGGGCTGGAAGGGACCTTGGTGATCGTTCATTACACATTTTCCCAATCTCAGACACCTGGTGGCCGTGGTGACGGTGGCACTGACCCCTTCTGTCCCCCTGCCTCCCTGGGGTGACGGTGGCACTGACCCCAGTGGCACTGACCCCTTCTGTCCCCCTGCCTCCCCAGGGTGACGGTGGCACTGACCCGGGTGGCACTGACCCAGGTGGCACTGACCCGGGTGGCACTGACCCGGGTGGCACTGACCGCTGCTGTCCCCCTGCTGTCCCCTCCAGGTGTGCCCTGCGAGCGCGACCGCCTGAGCTTCGCCTTCTGCCGGACGCTGCGGCTGCTGGGCAGGTGCCACCTGCCCACCGTGCTCACCCAGTGCTGCCACAGCTGCCGCCCCCCGGGGCTGCCGGCAGCGCCCGGCCCCGAGCGCGGGGACCAGCGCCTCTCCCGGAGGTGACAGCGCTGTCCCCGAGGGCTGCGGGGCCTCTCTGCCCGGGGACCCCCGGGCTCTCCGATTCGATTCTCTCACGGTGCTCAAACCATCGGCGGGGCTGCTGGGGCTGGGGGTGCCCGTCCCGTGGCTCCCGGGACATCCCGGGGTCGCTCTGTCCTGGGAGGCCGGCGGGGAGGAGAAGGGGGAAGGGGAACTGAAAGCAGCGATATTTTCTGGGGAAGACCTCTCAGAAATGCTTATGGTGCTATCATTCGACATTTGCAGCCTCTCGAAGGTGTTGGCTGGCCAGCACAAACCTTGATTTTTTTGTTATTATTTTTATATCTCTGAGGTGAGCACCCAGCATTCCACCAGCTCTGCCGACCTTTTGGGGTAGGGAATTTATTTTTTTTTTCCTTTAAAGGGACTTGAAGCTGGCAACCCATTCCTGTAATTTTCATTAAAATGTTTATGCACTGAAGCTAAACAGATTTAATTTAAGAAGCGGAGGCAGAGCGGAGGAATGAAGTTGTTTCAGCTTCAGCTGGGGCTGTGCAGGGCTCCGTACCCCATCTCCCCGTGGCTGGCTCGCTCTGCCAGAGCCACCGCTCTGTCCCTCTGGGGCAGGGGACATCGGGAGGTCCAACGTCCCCTCCCTCATGGGCAGCCAAGGCTCAGTCCCTGCATTTCTCTATGTGTAGCGCTTGGTTAAGGTGTTTTTTTCTGTGGCCTTACAGGCCGAACCCTTTTTCCCCCTGCTTATCTAGATTCTCCTCTGTTAAGGTTAGCTGATTTTTAACTAGAATATCCAATTTAGTGTGAGGCACAGCCCCTGCTGCCCGCTCCCGGAGCAGGTGTGAGCACAAATCCCTCCCTGCCTCGGGGAGGCTTTGCTGGCAGGCTGGTCTCTGAAGGAGGGCAGGAGTGTTTAGGTAGGAATTCCTTTCCCTGTTCCTCTTCAGGCTGTCAGGATGCCCAAAACCGGGGAGACCTCGAAGGGCAAAGCTCCTGGGCAGAGTCGGGCTGGAGCCCAGCCTGGGCTGCAGCTCCCTGGGCCGTGGGGAGCCGCTCTCAGTCCAGAGGGGGGAAATTCCTGCGTGTGATTTGTGTATAAAACACAAGCCATGGCTTCACCATTTGTGCTTTATTCCGTTCCAAGGTGCTCTAACGTTTTCATGGTCCAAGAGCCCGTGTCCAGTCCTGGCTTCCTTGTCCCCAGCGCCATCTGTCCCACGCCCTGTCACCCTCCCAGGACTGCAAAGGGACAACCCCTGTGTTGGGGTCTCATGGCCACAGCTCACGGGTGTGCTAAATTAAACAGTTACTGAAGGAAACAGGTGGGTTTCACATTCTCTCCTCCCTGGGGGAATTCTGAGGGTTTTCAGTGAACTGGAGATGGTTCAGGCGCTGGCAGCAGGAAGGAACGATCAGTTTGCATCCGAAAATCACTCACAGCTGCCGTTTGCAACTGGGATTTGCTGATTAAAACACGAGCTGGGTTGATGGGGTAGATCAGTCCAGAAAATCAGTTTGTTTGTGGCGCAGGATCCGGTGAGCCCCTCCTGCGGTGTCTTTGCACGTGCAGGCCCCACCTGTGGCTGGCTGAGGGCACGGGGTGACCCCTCCTGTGGGACATCAGGCCATTTCTAGCCACGTAACGTGCCAGGCCTCCCACCAGCACAGGAACCGCATCATCCGTGACAATAAAACACATCTGGCTTAAATATCTGCAATATTTTCTTTCAGTGAGACACCTCCAGTGCGTGTCTCTGGAAAGAGGCTCTTCCCAAGGGCCTGGCGTGACAGGAGAAGGGGAAATGGCTTCCCACTGACAGAGGGCAGGCTTGAATGGGATATAGAAATGCCTTTTTTCCTTCTTCTAAAGATGCTTTCATTGTCCCAGCACAAGCAGGATGTTATTCAGACAGCGCTGCTGCAGTGGGGCGAGAGGAGGAAAGGGCTCATGGATCAAAAGATGTTTGAAACAGGATCAGGGAATGGTTTGGGTGGGAAGAGACCTGAAAGCCCATCCAGTTCCCCCTCATGGCAGGGCGTGGGGAGACATGGGCTTTCAGGTCCCTTCCCACCTGAACCGTTCCGTGGTTCCAGGATCTCCTGGTGGGCTCTGAGAGAGGCTTTCGGCTTCAGATCAGAAGCGAGACCTTCGTGCCTCCCTGCTCACCTCCAGACATTTCCATGCTGGAGACAGGAAGGAAGAGGAGCTCGTTGGTTGGGAAGCAGCAGCTGCTGGTGGAGGAGCTTTGTTTGTGTCTCAGCTCCTCGGGAACATCCGAGCGCTTCCGCAGCCCCGGAGCTGCCGCTCCCCTGGCAGAGCACCTGTGCTCCACGGCTCTCAGCCCTCGCAGGGGCCTGTGTCCGGCCCAGAGCACCTCAGCTGCAGGGTTTGCATTCCCAAGGAGCCAGAGGGGTCAGCAATCCTTCATCAGCTGCGTGCCTCGCTGGGCAGGCGAGGAGGCAGCGAGCCCAGTGGGAACAGAGCAGCTCAGCTCCCCCCTGCCCTTCCCAGATAAAAATGAGAAGTGGGTTTATTCCCTCTCGATCCTAAAACCTCCTTGTGCTACACGGAAAGGCACAGCACAGAGGGGCAGCAAAACCAGGACAGCAAGGGAAGGATTTGAAAACTGTCGCTGGTTTATCTTTGTGTTTGGATTTTAATTGGCAGCTGATCCCCGCCAGCTGCTCTGGTGGGGAGCAGCCTTTACCCACACACCCACCCACCTCGGGGTGCTGCTCCTCCCGGGGGAATAAAGCACACAACACGGGAGGAGGGAGGGAGAGGAGCTGCCCCGCTCCTCAGCCGCCACCAGGGCACGTGTGTTAGCTCACCCGGAGCGAATTTGGTTGGGAAATTCAGTAAAACCGTTCCACATGTGCTGGAGGAGGGCAGGGCTGCCGCAAACCCGGAGCCCCCGGGCCTGGGCCGCACCGAGGCTCACTCAGCCGGGTGTAAACATTCAGAAATCCCTGCGTGCTGGGAACAGCTCTGACTCCACACGGGACCGCTCCGCTGCCGTCTGCGGTAACAGCAACACCCGAGGAAAAGTGTGTGTAAACCGGAGCCACCGCGCTGCCGCGGCTTCTGCTGCCCTCTGCAGTTGTCCCTCCCTGCTGGAAATGCAAAGATTCATAACCCGAAGGAACAATTTCGGCGCTTTTTGATCCAGGTGAGGGCGTGTGTGTCTTCCCCGGTTTGGAGGAACAGCCCGTGTTCCTCCTCAAATCCTGCGCGGTGGGATCCCCTGGAGCTGTCCCCCTGCCCCCGGTGTCTCCTGGCTGTTCCTCTGTCACCCCCAGTGTCCCCAAAGCCTCTGCCCACCCCAGTCCGTGGGGCAGCAGTGTCGGGGATGGACAAAGGTCCCAAGCCCAGTTAAGATGGAAACGCCGGGAAGTGCAGCAGCTCTGGGGAGTCTCCTCCCACTGCCCCAGCAATGCCCCACTGCCCGAGGAACTGGGAATATTCCCGGTTTGGGGATCTGGCCCATTTTCCCGAGTTGTTGCTCCAGAGAGGTTTTAACCCCTGTGCCCCAGCACAAAGCCCTCAGGGACCCCGGGGCACTGCAGAAACAAGGACAGTCACCAGAGCGTCCCATTCCCCATCCTCCAAGCTTTTGGCAGAGCTGGGAGTGCAGGTTTTGTGCAGGCAGCAGGCACAGAGAGCCCCAGGAGCCCATCCAAGGACAGGAGCCGCTATCTCGCAGCACCAGGAACCACAGAACCTCCTTGCTGGCAGAGATATTTGCATTCTGAAAAGAAAATACCAACCCCCCCAGCTGGAGGGCATAAAGAGAGCAAATTCCAGGAGAGAAGCCAAGAGATCATGGCAGCTCAGGCTCCCCAGAGCACTTGGTCCATGCCTGCAGGAATTACCTGCCTGGACCCCTTCCCAGCAGCGGGGTGGGACCCAAAATGTGTCCCCTGGGCTGGCACTGGGGCACGTTTGTCCAGAGGGTACAAAGGGGTTTGACATTTAACTGAAATTCAATTGAAGCTGAGTAACCAAAGATGGGAAGTGTATTTTCACACCTGCACGAACCTGTGGAAAAAAGGGGGAATTGTTCTCCCCTTTCCCCCCATCATGTATTTGATTTTTTCAGCTAATTTGGCACTTGAGGGGAGGGCCACAAGCAGTTCACTGATTTTCCACGGGAACATTCCCCCTGTTTATAATGCTGAGTGCATCCCATCGTTCCACGCCCTCAGGGAAGCCTTGTGGGGATTCTGAAAGTGGTCACAAATCCCAGAAATCCCCGCAGATATTCACGAGGAACCAGCCAGGGAGCACTGGAGCAGTCCAGGGAGGAGCAGCTCCCTGAATCAGCACTGGCACTGGGAGAGGAGCTGGGAGGGCACTGCCTGAGTGCCAGGGAAAGGTAAATCCAGATTTAGAGCTGGAAAGGAACCCAGGGGTGCCTCCAGTGAGAAAGGAGGGGCAGCTGGAAATGCTGCAGGTGAGGCTGGGAGGGAGCAGTGAGGAGGAACAGGAGGCAGCACAAGGAGGGCCTCTGTCACCTCCCACACTGCAGGGAAGTCGGGAGGAAAAGCAGGATCACGTTCTCATCCACAGGGAAACTTCATCTTGAGGTGGTTATAAAGCAAAGCTTCCAGAATCAGAAATGTGTAACATTAACAGAGGAAAGAGGACAAGGATTTAGCAGGAATTGTGTCCCAGTAAAAAATCCTCTTGTTCTAGCCCAGTCCCTCAGCTCCAAATCCTTTTTCTGAATTAATTTCAGCTTTAGTGCTTATCAACACCGAAGAAGCTGAATGAAGTTAATTTCTCTAACAGAAATCTAAACTTAATCATTAAGAAGAAACCAAAACAATTTCAGGAAGCAGCATTTCAGTACAAGAATCAGTTTTATTTTTACAGTGCAGTGACTGAAACAATATAGAAATTGAACTTGCAAAACGGAATTTGTATCACAAATCTCAGAAGGCAATGCAGATGCGCTGCTTTGAATCACAAAATATTCCTCTGGACGCCGAAAAAATTCCAAACTTCCAGCACAGTTTTACATTGGACTTCCTTCAGAGACTGATTCCTCATAATTTAAATCTATCTTATAAACAATTTTCTCTTTTAAAAAAACCCACAGACGGAAGGTAAAAAGAACTCAAGGCCTGGATTATTGCATTGTGCTCAGGCTGCAGCAGGGCTGTGCGGGGCAGGGCTGTGTGGGGCAGGCCTAGTCGGGCTCAGCCACGCACTGCTCCACGATCTCGCGCAGGTTCGGGTTCTCCATGGCCGCCGCCACCCTCTCCTTGTCGTTGATCTGCTTGTTGACTGCAAAACAGCCCGGGACAGGGGGTCAGCACTGCAGGGACAACCCAGGGATATCCCAGAGACACCCAGGGACCCTCCAGAGACCCACCAGGGATGACCCAGGGAGACCCCGGGGACTCTCCTGCAGACNGACAGGGGGTCAGCACTGCAGGGACACCCAAGGACAACCCAGGGACCCTCCAGAGACCAGCCAGGGACATCCCAGGGACTCCCTCAGGGACTCTCCCACAGACTTTGCTGCAAAAAACCCCCTGAGAAATGTCCAATTTTGGTGGGAGGATTTTGGGGCAGAACATCCCTGTCCTGCAGGCTTTGCTGCAATTGCAATTACCCCCCAAGAAATGTCCAATTTTGGTGGGGGGGTTTTGGGGCAGTGGGATTAACCCCTGTAATGATTCGGCCACACCTCATGTTACAAACACACCAGAACTGAGGGGGTTTTGTTGTAAAACCAAAGCAGCAACGAGCAGGTGGCCACAGAGTCACCCCAGCCTCAGGAATGCCCTGATGCCACTTGGTTTTCACAATTCCCAGGGGATGAACTCCTGGGGAGGCAGGGGACAGAGCACAGGGAGTTGAAGCAGCAGCATGCACGGGTTCTACTCACTGTCCTCCTCCGTGGAATGTGTGCCCTCAGAAATGTAGATTTCCAGCTGCAGGAGAGATCAGCAGGGTCAGGAGCAGCGGGACACGTCCCACACGTCCCTCCTGGAGTGTCCCCCTCCCTCCCGGGGCCCAACACCCACAGCAGCTCCCTTCACTGGGCTCAGCTGGGAGCCTGGGGGCAGCCACAAAAACAGAACAACCCCCCAAAACCGACTGCAGGAACCCCCAGGTAATTATTGAAACTGTGTTTGTGTTCTTTAAATTGTTCTGGTCCAGTCTCTAAAGGTCTGTGAATCAGTGTGTTTCGTTTAGGGAGGCTGCCATTCGTTCAGGGGGTTCAAATCAGGTTTCAAACCCGGCACTTTACCTTGTGTCTAAAAGGCAAACATCTCTGAAGCTTTATTCTTAAACAAAGGCCTGTTAAAACAGAGCACAAAAGAGATTTTCCCGTCAAATTCAATGTCTGAGGTGCATCTTCAGAGAATCCAAGTTTGACAACAGTGTAACTGAAATTGTATTTCCTTTACATTCTGAGCAGATAAGCCACAGAGGGGAAGGGGACAAGCAGAAAGTTGTATTTTTTTTTTTAATTTAAGAGCTGACAAATTGTCAGTTAATAACATTAATGAAGTAACTTGGAGAACACAAAGAAGGAATTCTGTACCACTTCCCAGCAGACTTTTGAGAGGTTCTCTTTGAAGACAATACATGAATAGATGGGCGCCCACATTCCCCTGGATCTGGGTTTTTTGTTTTTTGGGTTGTTTTTTTTTTTGCTTGGTTTGGTTTGGATTTTGGTTTGGTTGCATTGGTGGTCGGGTTCTCAGGATGCAATTCCTGCTCAAAACTGGGACAGATGGCAGACAGACAGCCTCAAAGGAGCCTCGTGCCCCTTGTCTGTGGTTCCATGAGGGACTCTCACCGATCAGGGTGGCCAGGGAGCAGTGAGGTACTGTCGGTGTGAACCTGATGATCACCAGATACTCATCCTCCCCTATCTCCTGCACCTCCACGCAGCTCTCCGTCACCACTTCCAGTTCTTCCAGAGTGTTGGGCTTCTCCGGGTCCCGGATAGTGCGGATGATATCTGAGCAGGGCACAAGCGAGCAGCAATGAGGGATCCTCCCCGCCTTTCCTAAAAGCCGTTTCCACTGCACCCCCTTCCCGGCACTGCTGCTGCTCTCTCTGGAATCCACAGAAAACGAGCCCAATGAGCCAAACGCGGCCTTTTCTCGCTCCCCAGCCCCTCGGGGCCCCCTCCCCGCTCCTCGCCCCTCAGGGCCCGGCCCGGTTCCCCTCTGGGCGCCCCAAGGGCGAACCGGGAGCACCCCGGGGGCTGCCCCCGGGGCTCCCCCGCGCGCCGCGGCAGTCACCGTAGACCTCGATGGCCCTGTCGTGCTCCATGGCGCGGCTCGGGGGCGCATGGCGGGCGCTACTGCCGGGGCTCCGCCACGCCCGGGCCAGCGCCTGCCACAGCAGGGCCAGCACCAGCGCCATGGCCGCGCTCCGCCATCGGCCCGCGCCGCGCCGCTTCCGCGTGGGCGGGGCGCCGCCGGCCAATGGCAGCGAGGGGCGGGGCTACACGGGACCAATGGGCGGGGAGATGCCGGGAAACCACGCCCATGTGTAGGGGGCGTGGCCTCGTCGCGTCATGGGTGTGGCCGCGGGAACCGCGAACTGGGGGACACGGGGACAGAGAGACTGAGCATGGGACGGACACGGGGACAGAGAGACTGAGCATGGGACGGACACGGGGACAGAGAGACTGAGCATGGGACGGACACGGGGACAGAGACNGGGACACGGGGACGGAGAGACAGAGCATGGGACGGACACGGGGACAGAGACACAGACCATGGGACACGGGGACAGAGAGACAGAGCATGGGACAGCCCCGGGGACACAGAGCGGGAACACGGGGGCACACGGGGAAAGAGAGAGAGAGACCCCGGGACACGCACAGACCCCGGGACAGAGAGAGGACACGGAGAGAGATCCCAGGACAGCCCGGGGACACGGAGGGACCCCCCCGGGACAGTTCCAGCCTCGGGGTGGAGACACAGGAATGCCATGGGGATGGCAGATGAGGATCCATCTGCAGCAGAGATCAGAGGAAAGCACAGGGACGGAGAAAAGATACAGAGAATTCTACTTAAAGAAAATTCAGGTCAAAGTCAGGGGCGGCAGCAGCCGGGACTCCAGCTCCCAGCGCGCATTGCGGTGCCGCGGGGCACGCTGGGGGTTGTAGTCGCGGCCCGGCCCGTGCAGCTGACCGGAACGAGGGGCGGCCCCGCCGAGATGGCGGCGGCTCCGGGCGGGCGGCGCTGAGAGCCGGGGGAGGATGGAGGGGCCCGGGGCCCGGGCCGAGCTGCGTGTGCTCCTGGCGCCCCGCTCGGGACAGCCGCGGGACGCGGTGCGGGTGCGGCTGAGCAGAGCCCGGGACGCTCTGGGCACCCTCCTGATCGCCGGGGGGATCCGCCTGGAGCCGCTGGGGGCGAGCGGGGCTGAGCCGGCCCCGGGCAGCGTCCTGATCCCCGGAGCCTGGGCTGAGTGAGTGCGGGCACGGCTGGGCAGGGGAACCGGGGCTGAGGATTGCGGGCAGGGCTCGGCAGGGGAGCTGGGGCTGAGAATTACGGGCACGGCTGGGCAGGGGAACCGGAGCTGAGGATTGNGTCATGTCCGCCTGTCCCTGTCCGCCTGTCCGTATCATGTCCGCCTGTCCATGTCCGCCTGTCCCTGTCCGCCTGTCCGTGTCATGTCCGCCTGTCCCTGTCCGCCTGTCCGTATCATGTCCGCCTGTCCATGTCCGCCTGTCCCTGTCCGCCTGTCCGTGTCATGTCCGCCTGTCCCTGTCCGCCTGTCCGTATCATGTCCGCCTGTCCATGTCCGCCTGTCCCTGTCCGCCTGTCCGTGTCATGTCCGCCTGTCCCTGTCCGCCTGTCCGTATCATGTCCGCCTGTCCATGTCCGCCTGTCCCTGTCCGCCTGTCCGTGTCATGTCCGCCTGTCCCTGTCCGCCTGTCCGTATCATGTCCGCCTGTCCATGTCCGCCTGTCCCTGTCCGCCTGTCCGTGTCATGTCCGCCTGTCCCTGTCCGCCTGTCCGTATCATGTCCGCCTGTCCATGTCCGCCTGTCCCTGTCCGCCTGTCCGTGTCATGTCCGCCTGTCCCTGTCCGCCTGTCCGGCGGGGTGTGCTCAGGGCAGCTGACCCAAAGCAAACAGGAAGGGTTTGTGTGTCAGGCCGTTGCCTGCACAGCCCAGTGCCCTGCGCCTCTCCCGCCACCCGGGGCCAGCTCGGGGTGACACCCGGCGGTCACATGGTGGCTCTAACATCTGCCTCGGGAGCTTCCGTGCTGAACCAAAACCACGGCTTTAGTTCTGAGCATCTGCAGCGTCCGACATCGGCAACGCTGCTCAGAGACTCACAGGATCCCAGAGTGGCTTTGTAGGGACTCTAAACTCACAGAATGCCAAAGTGGCTTTGTTTGCAAGGACCCTAAACTCACAGAATGCCAGAGTGGCTCTGCAGGGACCCTAAAGCCCATCCTGTCCCACCTCTGCCAGGACAGGGACACCTGGCGAGTTTCTTGGCCCTAAAACCAGGGAAAAAGCTGGGAATGGACAACATGTTCTGTTCTCCCTTGCTGGCTGAGCTGGTATTCTCCCTCCTGGAAATCCTGAGGCAGAGCATCCCTCGTGTCCTGGGTGACTGAAATGAAAAAGCCCTTTATTCTAGGGAGGAGGAGGAGCTGGGGTTCCCCAGGCTCTGTCCTGCAGGGATGGAGCAGTTCAGGTGTTGTCTGTCCCCAGTGCACATCCAGAACTGTTCAGTGTGGGAAATGGGGAATGGAATAAAGGCAGTAACCCTTCTGAATGGTTTATCTTCAGCCTCGTGTGGGACAGCTCAGCAGATGATGGTCTGCAGTCAAACAAGACAAAACTGCTGGCTCTTTCTCAAAGCCACGACCTGTTTGTCTATGAATTCAGTGCGGAAGATAGAAGACACAACCCCAATTCCCTGCACAGCTGCAAGGAAGAGACACTTAAAAAGCACCTTGAAGCTAAAAACATTAGTGAGTAAATTTCAATGTGTGAAATATTGCAGGCCTGGTTCTGCTTCTCCTGGTGGGACGGACCAGGCAGTGGGATTGAGCACTGGAGAATTTCAGGTACCTCCACACCAGTCTGGTGTGATCAGCAGGGTTCAGGGGCTTGAGAAATAATGGGGACATTGCTGTATTCAAAGGTGACATTGTTAGAAATTATTAAACTCTTGTAGGGTCATGTTTGAGTGATGCAAAGTTAAAAATAAATTATAATAAAATATATGCAACCCTGCTGTCTCAATTTTTAACTTTAATGTTGGGAGTGATGGGAAGAAAAGAGAGACAGGGCTCATCAGTAACTCTGCAAAGAGTAATTAAATATTTAACCTTGTATTTTATGATTAGCAAACGTAGTGTACAGTTAGAAGGAGCCTTTGCTGTTTTACACGTTCTTAAACAATCTCTCTTCCTAAAATATTTTACTTCCAAAATTTGTGGCTTTTCTTCTCAGTGCTGACTGAGATTCTGTTTTGTGCTGATTTTTTTTATGTTGTTCATAGTATTGTCCACTGAAAAGCCACATGAAAAGTTTTGGGAGATTGTTCTGGAATTAGTGCCCCAGCACAGAAAGTGAGATTTAAAACCAACCACCCCAATTCCCAGCTTCTGTTAGGATGGTAACTGGGGCAATGAATTTGAGCTGTCATTTTCCTGGCATTCCTTTACAAATCAAAAGTCCCATCTGGCTGTAATCCAAAATTTAATTATCTTTAAATTTACAGGTCCGCCTTCAATTTCCTCTGTGAAGATCCTGTCTTTTGGAAACAACAAGTGCAAACTTCTGCTCAACCAGTCTGTCCTTGTGCACCTGACGTTTCCTAGGGAAGACTCAGCCCCAGAGAGCTGTGACTGCTTCCCCCTGGCTCTGCCTGCAGAAGCTGTGGGGAGAATTACAGACTGCCACTTCTGCAGGGGGATCCTGTTCCTGCTGGACAGCGCTGGCTGGATTTGTATCCTTTGCAGGAGAGATGGGGGGAAATCACCTGGAAGAACAAAGTTGCTTTTCTTGCCTGTCAAGGCAGAGCAGGAATTTCTTTAAAGACATTTAAGCGATGCCTGCACTGAAGGTTGTGTAGCCAAATCCTGGTTACTGTGGTGAAGTGCCGTGTTGTGTGTCCAGGGTTCCCCACTGGAGATCTGTTTCCCACTGGGTTCGTGGGTTTCGTGGACAGGTTTGGTTTGTGGATCTGTGTACAACAGGCTGATTTCTGCTGTCCCCTCACTGCTTAATTCAATAATAGAATGATCTGCAGGGAATCAGATCTTGGGAAGCAGGTCTGTGTGCTGGGTGGGCTCAGAGCGGGCGGCTCCACCATTTCACCTGCTCCTGTTCTCTGGCACATCAAGCACAGTAAAGTCAGGTTTCCTTTCCCTGCTCTTGGAGCCAGAATTCAGCCCCTTCCCCTCGTGTGTGGCTCCTCTGCTGGGCCCTGCAGGGCCTGGGCTTTTCCTTGATGCTCTCTGCAGACATTCTGGACTGCTGGGATGGTGCCAGCCTAGGGAAGGTCAGGGTGGCCCTGGCAGCTGGGCAGGGGGAGGGCTCAGCCCCTGGAGCCCCCCTGGCTGCCCTGGCAGTGTCCCCTGACCTCAGCACGGCCGTGGTGACCGACGCCTGCCACCGTGCCCTGGCACTGCAGCTCAACACCTACTTCAGGTACAGCTGCTGAGGGGAGGTTTGGGCTGAGCTCAAAATCCCTCACAGCTCCCAAATCCTGTGCATCTTGTACTCCTTGGGCAGCTTTTCCTTCTGAGTCCTGTGCTAGAGCAGAAATTTCCTCTTTGTTTAAAGATTGTCCTTCCATTGTTTGCTCTAATTCACTTTCACAAAGGAAACTGCATCTATCACATCTCTTTATTTTAATCCATCTGTTAACAAGGAGATAAACTTTGTCTTGCCCTTCATATTTTTTTTCCAGGAAGATCAGGTGCTCTTAGTGCCAGGGGTGGGTGGTAGCAGCTTTTAGAAGTACTGTGGGGTATGGAATTATCAAACTCTACTGGTACAGCTGTGAGGATTTAGCTTGATAAATTAGGGCCAGGTGGTAATTAAGAGGTTGTGTCCACCCCAGAGGGAAGAGCAGCAGGTTTTGATGGCTCACCTGTTACCCTGAGAGCAAACTGCACAGAGAGCTCCTGGAGGAGTTAAACATGAAAAAACATCTTAAATTATCTCATCTGAGCAAGGTAAAATTTCATAATTATTTCTTTACAGACAGTTCCCTGAACATCTGTTCTGTAAGAGAGATCCTGAAAAGCTCCCAGTGAAGCCTCCAGAGGGGCTGGATGAGGATGAGCTGGCCAGTTCTGAGCACAGCATGGAGCTGCTGCCGCTGCCTTTCCGCACAGACAGGTACGGGAGGGAAAACCTCCTGACACAGGCTGGGCTCTGCCTCCTGTGGATCACTGATAATAAACTGCTGATTTGTTTCTTCTGCTGTACCTGTGACAGGTAAAATCAGCCCATTCTGCTGTAAATCTTTGGAATTCAGGAACTTTGGAATTTACCTATGGCATTGAACATCTTCCAAACAGTAATTGCTGCTGAGGGGTTACCTTTAAACCTTAGAGTATTGATACTCATAAAGCATGTCAGTTATAACTTGATGTATAGGTAGGAAAGATTCAGTTCTGGAATTAGTTCTGTTCTACTGTTTTTTTAATTCGTGGAGCATTTTCTGTGAGGAGAAGAAAACCTTTTACTAAAAATGCTAAACATGGGCATTGTCAGTGGTTGCAGCTGTGATCACTCAGCTTGGCTGCAGGGAGTGTTTAAATGCCAATAAGGAGGCCATGGTAAAGTTAAAATGCAGGACGCTGGATGGATTTTATAAGTTTAAAGTGCATTTTATTTTGCTGAGAAAGCTTTACCTGCCTTGTTCTTGGAGCAGCACCTGGTGTTAAGGTGACTCTGTCCCCTCTGCAGGTCCTGGAAGGCACACTTGTCCTCTCTGTGGGACAGAGTAAGGAGGAGAAGAGCACCAGGCTCTCCAGATTTGGTGAACGATTTGAATTTGCCCTGGTATCAGTTTTTTACCCACCTGGAAGGTCATGATCCTGAGCTTTGTGAGGATCCAGAGAAGATGGTGGCCTTTGTTCCCCGGGCTGTTACATGGGCGGCTTCCCGAGCGCTCCCAGGCCAGGCTGCAGCCCCTGGGCACGCAGGGCAGCAGTGGGCACAAATCCTCGTGGGAGCAGCCCAGGAAATGGTGAAACTGGAGTGCAAACTGGTGACTGGAGCCATGGCTGTGTTCGTGCTGCTGGCACAGGACACGGGGCTGGCTCTGGTGCTCTGGGATTTTGAGTCCCAGCGCGTGACGTGTTCCCCGTTCGGCAGGAGCAGTGTCTACGTGGAGTGCAGTGCAGAGGTGCCACTGTGCCTGCTGCTGACAGGTGAGGGCTCATGAAGTGTCCTGGCACGGCTGCTCTGGGGGGTTTTTAGTGTTTTCCCTGGCTGCTGTTGGGTGCCTTCCACTGCATTCCTGCTCGGGTGGGATCCCAAGGGAGCCGCTGCAGCTTTGCCTCGCTCCTTTGGGAGCAGCAGTGTGTGGAAACGCTGCTGCCCAAGAAGTGGCTGCTCTATGTTTAATTCTGGCTTGGTTGTGTTGTCCAGAGCGTGGTCTGTCCCTGGTCCTGTTTGGTTTGACTCAGGAGGAGTTCCTGAGCAGGCTGATGATGTTTGGCAGCGCCGCAGTCGTGGATTCCGTGTGCCACCTCAATGGCTGGGAGAGGTGCTCCATTCCCCTCCACGCCCTCGAGGTGAGAGCTGGCTCACGTTCTGCAAACCACAAACTCTGTGTTTCAGCTGTTTGAATGCAGTTTAGCAATGGCAGTGTGGGTTTAGACACAATTAAAACGTGCCTCAAACCTAGGGGCAAAAAGAAGTGGTTTAGTATTTAAATAAACAGTAAAACCCCAAACAGGTGAGTAACCCAAAGGAGGAAAGCAGCAAAGTGAATGCATATTAATAAAATAAAAGAGAATAAAGCAGTGCTCAAAACTCCCTCTTATTTGGACCCAAAAGCAATTTTGCCCGTTTCTGCAGCAGTTTTTGTCCTCTTGCAAAATGTTAAATATGAAAATAAATCCCCTGAACTAGATTTCTGGGTCAGTTGTACTGTTATAAAATTGCTGTAAGCTTATTCAGAGTCCTGATTCTCACAGTATTTACTTTCTATGGCTGCAGTAACATTTTGTGTGTGAAGATGCAGGGCAGGGTTTGAGCAGAGCCTGGCAGAGGAGCCTGGCAGGTGCTGCACAGCTCACCTGGGTATTT
Source organism: Bombycilla garrulus (assembly GCA_013400315.1). NCBI lineage: Eukaryota > Metazoa > Chordata > Aves > Passeriformes > Bombycillidae > Bombycilla > Bombycilla garrulus. Next base: position 31,173 of record VXBU01007567.1, on the reverse strand, counting down.
CAGGCTGCAGGTGCTGCACACAGACTTTAAATCCCTGCTGGTTTTCTGTGTGTGAGGTTTGTCACTGAGCAGGGAGTAAGAATCCCAGCAGTAAGTGCACAGTGCATGGGTTTAGAATCCAAATTAATTGTTCTGTTTCATGTTTGTCTAGGCAGGTTTGGAAAATCGCCAGCTGGACACGGTGGACTTGTTTTTAAAAAGCAAAGAGAGTGTTTTCAGCCTGCCTGCAGCCTGCCCTGGGTCTGAGCAGCCTGGGGGTGCTGCCTCCCAGTCTTACCTGAGAAGTGAGTGAGGAGCCTGCAGCTGCAGGGGCTTTGTTCCATTCCTGTCTCCCGCGGCTGTGTGCAGATGTGTGAAGTGTTTCTGGAACCCTTGCAGATTTGGAGGAGCTCAGGCCAGCTTTAAACCTGCTCTGCTCAGCAATCCAGGACAATGATATGGAGCCTCACAGCAAACAGTTCTCTGAGCAGCTCCTGAACCTCACCCTGGCTTTCCTCACCAAGCAGCTGGAGGAAATCTTTGTGCACACAGAGGGTAAGATCACTCCTGCTGGGGCATTCTACTAATGTCTTGTCATTTAAGTAAGTAAGAACAGCTAATTCTTTTAATTAAAAGGTTCAATTTGCCTAGAATTAACCTAAAAATACTAGAATTAAGTGAGTGAATGTTCATTGCTGTGTTTTAGATTGGACTTACCTGATTAGTAATTGGTTGGATTACCTGACTAGTCACTGGTTGGATTAATATGAAATTTCAGTTCTCTTTTAGTGATCCCTGGGCAGGAAATCCCCTCAGTGAGGGCAGGGAGCTCTGTGGGGTTGTAGCTGGGTCCTGACAGGGTGCTGGGAGTGCTGGGCTGTCACTGCCTCTACAGGGGACAGAGCTCATGGGCTCTTCCTTCTGAGGGATTTCTGTTTATTAATCAGCACGTTTATTCTGTTTGTTAATTAGTCTGTTTATTTATCATCACATTTATTAATTCAGCAGTACTAAACATGAAAATCCTGTCTGCTCATTCCCATTTGACTGATGTCTTGGATGCTTTTGGCAGAACCTGATGAATTCCTGCAGAAGGCTGCAGATATTTTAACTGACTACATCATCAAACTGAGGAAGTTCCTGAGGAAATTTCCTCGAGCGCCAGTGACTCCAGGGCACACGGGAGCTGACATGGATGAGGACCTGCCTGAGATAGAGGAGAGCCAAGAATGGGAAAAACTGACTCCAGAGGTGAGAATGAGTCACACAGCTTTTACTGCTGTGGTGAAGTTTATGTAAGGAGATAACTTGTGTGGAAATATCTTAAAGTACTGGGGAAGAAAATCAACGTGGGGGTGATCCAGAACAGTTTGTTCCATGTTTTTCCCTTTAGGAAGTCATTGCCGAGGCCATCCTCAGCAACAAAATACCAGAGGCCCAGATCTTCTTCCGAAGGCAGCAGCATCCTGCTGAGAGCCTGCAGGAGTTCATCCACACGGCTCTGAGCCTGGTCTATGACTGTCTGCTGAAGGGCAGCACCAGGGAGGCCTCAGAGCTGCTGAGGAACATGGTGAGAGGGGTTCAGGGCCCTTCTCCTGCTCGGTGACTGAGGCTGCAGGAGCACGGGGAGCTGCTGGGCTGCTGTGCCTGTGTTGGTTCCACCAGAGACAGGGGGAATTGCAGCAGCAGCAGCAGGGGGAATTGCAGCAGCAGCGGGGGGAATTGCAGTGCAAAGGGGCTTGTTTGAGGAGCTGCTGAGGGAGCCTGCCTGTGGCTGTGTGTTGGCTGAGTGCTGAGCAGCAGGGTGAGGGTGGCTCTGCCTGGGGAGCTGTCCCAGAGTTTGTCCCCAGAGTTTGGGACAGCAGGGACACGGTGCAGGGGCTGTCACAAACCTGTCTGGACTTGTGTGCTGTGGAAGGAAAGCAGCTGTGTTTGTGCTGTATTTGGTGAGTTCCGTGGCACATTTCACAGTGAGTGTCTCCTTTGTGCCAGGGCTTTGACGTGCAGCAGGAGCTGCACAAGATCTGCTGTCACACCGGGGACAGACGCGTGAGGGACCTCTTGGTGAGTGCAGCAAAGGCTCCTCAGAGCTGAGCCCTGAGCCTTGGGTGTGTTTGTGCTGAGGGAAAGCCCTGTGTGGAACTGACCTTCAGGGCAGAGACAGCCAGGCCTGGCACCTGCATCCCCCTGGAGCATCCTTTGCACTTTGCACTTAAAGTACAGAGCTGTCAAAATGTCATTTCTTTGTCCTGGCTCTGATCTGGTTCCCTCACACACTCTGGAGTCCTCTTGTCATCTTAGTGTATTGATCATTTACAACTTGAGTTTATTAAAGATAGATAAAAATTAGGGGCAATTGGAGGTAATACTTTAACAGCTGGAGGTGACACTTTAATTTGAATTAAAGGTGAAAGTCTTACAAGAAGAAAATTACTTTTCTGAAGAGGAGAAGAAAATTATAGACTTGGTGCATCAGGTTGAAAGCTTGTACTCGGAATCCTTCCAGGAAAATAAAGAAACTCAGTCTCTTTCCAGGTAATGTGGGTTATTAATTTTAATTATTAATTAATAGCACTAATAGGCTTTAAAATGTGCTGGATTCTACATTCTGTGAGATTTACTGCACTAACAAATAGTCTTTTCATTAATTTCACACTGGTCTTCGTTTGCAGAAGTCAGAGTCAGTGCGGGGACTGAGTAATTTTTTCATTAATGTAGCAATTGCTGTCATGTTCTCTCATGACAAACTGTTGTGTGAGTCATGACAAATTACTGTGAGGGTGCCAGAGCTCTGCTGCTTCAGATGAGGCATTTTTATTAACAATATTAGAATTACTGCTCAATTATTCATGTTCAGATCTTTGCTCTGTTTTTGATCTACGATGTCTGTAATAGAGCAAACTAATTAAACTAGAAAAATCATTTCACAATTAAATAATGGCAAAACTATTATGATACTCACAATTTATTATGTCAGCTTTAGAAAAATTAGTTCTTTAGTTCTCAAACCTCGAGCTCAAGTGAGTCCCTCTGGCACTCCCAGACGGGGAGCTTTGCTGAGCCAGCTTTGCTGTTTGTGGGGCTGGGGAGTGTTGAGGCCAGGCTGACCCCAGGCTGTTGCAGTTCCAGCAGCAGGAGCAGTGCAGGCTGTGGCAGTGCTGACCCCAGGCTGTTGCAGTTCCACCAGCTGCAGCAGGAGCAGTGCAGGCTGTTGCAGTGCTGACTCCGGGCTGTTGCAGTTCCAGCAGCAGGAGCAGTGCAGGCTGTTGCAGTGCTGACCCCAGGCTGTTGCAGGTTCAGCAGCTGCAGCAGGAGCTGTGCAGGCTGTTGCAGTGCTGACCCCAGGCTGTTGCAGTGCTGACCCCAGGCTGTTGCAGGTTCAGCAGCAGGAGGACAGAGCAGGAGCTGTGCAGGCTGTTGCAGTGCTGACCCCAGGCTGTTGCAGTGCTGACCCCAGGCTGTTGCAGTTCCAGCAGCAGGAGCTGTGCAGGCTGTTGCAGTGCTGACCCCAGGCTGTTGCAGTTCCAGCAGCAGGAGCTGTGAGCTGTGCAGGCTGTTGCAGTGCTGACCCCAGGCTGTTGCAGGTTCAGCAGCAGGAGGATGGAGCAGGAGCTGTGCAGGCTCCAGGCAGTGCTGGGCTCACAGCTGGGCAGGGCCAGCCCTGGCAGGAGCCTCACGCTGGTGCTGAACTGGGCTCACGGGTGGGACCAGCTGGCGCAGGAGATGGTTCTGCTCCCCAGGAAACCACGCCAAGGCAAGTGCTGTGGGACTGGGGTTGGGGTCTCCTTGGCACAGCCTGCAGCTGTGTGGGAGTGGCATGGGCACGGTCACAGAGGGCACAGATTTTTGTTGATATTGTCAGGGAGAGTGAGTGATGATGGGTTTCCTCCTCTGCCATCTGGGTCTGGCCCTTCCTGTAGAGAAGGGTTTAGAAGTTGCTGGAAGGGGTTTGCCTGAGGCGTGGCCACGTGTCAGTGCCACCCTCTGCCACATCCTGTCCCACTCCCTGCTCTGAGGAATCACTTCCAGCTCTGCCAGCATGAGGCTCCAAAAGCTGGAGCAATATCCTTATCTCATTGTCATATTGGCAGCTGGTCATTAAAAACAGGTACCTGGAGGGACAGGACACAGGGAATGGCTCCCACTGCCAGAGAGCAGGGCTGGGTGGGATATTGGACAGGAATTCCTGGCTGGGAGGGTGGGCAGGCCCTGGCACAGGTGCCCAGAGTGGCTGTGGCTGTCCCTGGATCCCTGGCAGTGCCCAAGGCCAGGCTGGACAGGGCTTGGAGCAGCCTGGGATGGTGGGAGTTGTCCCTGCCCAAGGAACTGGATGCTCTTTAAGGTCCCAGTCCAAACCATCCCCAGTTCTGTGTAGGAAAGCAGCTGTACTTCCCTCAGAAGTGTTTGTGTGTGCTGCTTTCATCCGTTTGCCTGTCTGACCCACAGAGCTCAGGACCTGCAGTGCTGAGGTTCTCTGGATGCACCTGACAGCCCAGCACGACTGGGACAGTATTTGTTCCTGGATTGAGGAGTCAGAGCCCAGCCAGGCTCCGTGTGCCCGCGCTGCCTGGCCCCCCCTGAGCCCCGACATCGTTGACAGGAGCACTCTGTGCAGCACCTATATGAGGCAGGACATCCTCAACAAGCTGGCCAGGTAGGGCCCCCAAGGCTTCACACTCTCTCTCCTTCCTGTATGAAGCCAAAATCAGAAGTAAAATCCGTGATACATATTAATTTTTGTACTGCTCTTTTTGGAAACAGCAGGAATGCACTGAGAAATGGGATTTTAGTTTTCTGCTTTCAGTTATGTGAAGACAGGAAGGGCTATGAGAGCACAAGCACTCCTCCCTCAGCCCTTGGATGTTTTGGTTATATTCCTGATGCCCACTTTATTGCAGGGGAGGAAATTCTGAACATTTCAGTGTTCACCCCTCATTCTGTGCAGTGACCTGGAGTAGCCACAGCGCTGTTGGGGCACAGGCAGAGGGATTTTGGCACGCTGTGTTTGCCTCACAAGGAATTCTTCCCTGCTCTGATTCTGAGCTGCAAACACCCAGCAGAACCTGCCAAAGAGAACTGTGTGATCAGTGTCTGTGCTTTTTTTTTCTGACAGAAAGGGAATTTTTGTCCGTTCTGAGCTGGAAGATTTTGAGCTGCTGCTCCAGAGGTTGTCATGCCTGGGGGGAGTCCTGCAGAATCCTCACCCTGTGCCAAAGTACAGCACTGCCACGGGCCTGGATTTCCACACTCAGTTTGTCCTCCACTGCCTGGAGCACAGCCTGCAGTACCTGCTCTACACTTACCTGGACTATTACAGGTAGGAAAGCTTCCCCTCCTTCAAACCCCTGGAGGGGTCCCAGATTTAGGGAAGGAAACACAATTTGAACAGTTGGTGTGGAGAGTTTTCCTCAGCCCTGGCAGTGTCATTTAACAGAAACTCTAGGACAGTCTGGGAGATTTTAAGCTGCATTTTGAAGCTTTATGAGATTGTCTTAATTTGTGTGTCGGTCATGAAAGGAGACAATTACACATGTAATTAGTGTAATGCTATAAGCAATACAATCCTAAATGAGCCAAGACAAGCTGCTCTTCAGAAACTCAGAATTTACAGAATTCAGAAATTTTCTTAGCACAAGTGTGAGCCGACTCCTGATATGTTCACAGATAAGGAAATTGCTGGTTTCCACCTAAACTAGTACCTAAACTCAGCATTAGCTATTGGAGCTGTATGAGCACTTCCCACTTAATGGATACTTGGCAATTAAAATTTCTGAGCTCTAACTCCAGTCTAACACTGGAATTACCAGGAATGTAAAAGTGGACCAGAAAAAAAGGCAGCACATAATTTTCTGGTTGTTTGTCTAACCACTTGTATTTGGCATTAACCCCCATGAGGTGCTCCAGATCTTTAACGCTGTGTTCCATCAGTGGTTTCCAGTCCTGTATTTTCACTCTGCTGCTCATTTATTTGCAGTTTAACCCCTTCAAACTGCCCTGTCCTGGATAAGAAGGAGCTGCTGGAGGCACACCCCTGGTTTGAGTTCCTGGTGCAGTGCCGAGGGGTTGCCAGCAATCCCCGAGGTAGGGATCTCACTCAGGTTTAATCCAGCTGGTTTGGCACAGCTGAATTAAACCTCTGCTCTGGCCATGGCCACTCAGCTCCCTGCCCATCCCCTCCTCATCTCGGAGATCTGGAGTGTAATTCCTGCTTGAGCTGTACTTAAGGATCATTCTGTGTGTGTGATCATCCTCACCTCCAGTTCAGCTGCATTCCCAGCAGGCTGAGCAGAAGAATCCACCAGAAAATACACATCCCATTAAAATGAAACCTTCCTCTAGTCCCTGTGGTGCATTTGGATTTCTGTGCCCTTGGATTATTTGTTTGCTTTGTTGCTTTATAGAATTTGTGCCCCTAACTCATTGCACTTTTTGAACATTTCATCTTCTGCAGAGTCACACGTTAACAAAAGACAAAAATAATCCCAAGTGAAGCTTTTTGTAGAAGGGCTGATCAGTGCAGGAGAAAGAATTGAACCTCTCCAGTGCTGAACTGTGGGGCTCAGCCCCAGTCAGTCTGTGGAGGCAGAGCTGTAGTTTAAACGGGGAAAGCTTGGTAAACCTTAGCTCATCTTATTTTTAAGATGTTTTTTAAGATGTTTATAGGCATTTTATAGAAAATTCAGCATTTTTCAGTCAGAGGGCACCTGTAACGTGTGATTGATGATTTACCACTGGTTTTGCATGGAATGAAATGTCACTTTTTTTTTTCCTTTGAAGATCCCAAGATGATTTTCCAGGCGAGTCTGGCCAACGCTCAGATGCTGATTCCCAGCAGCCAGGGAGGTGTGAGCAGCATCCTGCTGGAGGGCAGGACCCTGCTGGCCCTGGCCACCACAGTTTATGGGCCTGGGGGCATCGACCAGGTACTGCCTGGGGCACCTGATCCCCCCTGGTGCCCCTGAACCCCCCCTGTCCTGCACTCATGGCTGTGATAGAAAAATGCTGGAACAGAGGGGGTCACCAGAGTGTCCTGATCCCCACACAGCCACCTGCAACGTCACGTGCTGGGGAGGATGGGTCTGATACAACCTAGAAGCATTTTACAGGAAAAATACGCTGCTTTCTGTGTTGTCACTGCACGTCAAATTCCCATGAGGTGGATTGGCAAACCCCAAAATTATTTTGCTGTTACTGAATGCATTTTTCTCCTAATTAATCTCGCTTGCTGGCAATGTAGGTCCTTCAGAACGAAGACACAGAAAAACCTCTGAAGAAGGTTGATCCACAGCTGTTAAAAATGGCCTTGACCCCTTACCCCAAGCTGAAGGCTGCTCTCTTTCCCTCGTGCACTGCTCATGGAATTCTGCCTCCTGACATCTCCCTCTACCACCTCCTGCAGGTACACAGAGTGCTTGTGGCAGGACACCAGGAAAGAGGAGTTAGTTTGCAGCTAAAGCCTGGGGCTGGGGCCCAGGGGTGGTTTTTTTTGGGATCCTCAATGTGGGGCTGAAGGTCACAGCTTCATCCTGAGCTGCTTTTTCAAGGGGTCTCTGCACCCTGGGAGTTTGCAGTGCTGGAATGGCAGGGAGGGAAATTCTTGCAGTGTTCAGCAGGAAAGGTGTTTGATATTGCAGGAGTAACAACAGTTAAGTTTTAAAATGTTTGTAAAGGTAAGAGAATTAGAAATGGAGAGTTATAGGACAGTGACATGAAATTCTTAAGCTGCCTCAACATATTTTGTTTCTGATCTTTCAGTCATTAATGCCCTTTGATCCCACGAAGTTATTTGGCTGGCAGTCAACAAACACTCTTGCTGTGTCAGGTATGTCTCTTGCCAAGGCTTGCATCCTTTCCTAGCCTGAGCACCTGAAATAAATTCAGGGGAATTCTTTGGCAGATAAATTTACTCAAAAGGCCGTTCTTCCACAAGAAAAATAGTGCAAATTACTAAAACTGGGTTTTGAACTAGAATTCTAGATTTTTGCATTGAGTTCTTCACTGGCAGAACCTTTTCCAAATATAAGATAGAAAAACAACGTTTTCTTTTACAAGCAACCTGTGGGCATGCAGAGCTCTGCTTTTCTGATGGGGAGTGGGATTTCAGTGAGGTTTTGGATATGCCAAGACTTGAGTTAGAGCCAGAGGAGCCACGTTTGGTTCCCAGCTGCCCGTGTTTAGGTTCCCAGCTGCCCGTGTTTAGGTTCCCAGGCCCATGTTTAGGTTCCCAGGCCCATGTTTGGGTTCCCAGGCCCATGTTTGGGTTTCCAGGCCCGTGTCTGTGTTCCCAGCTGCCCGCGTTTGGGTTCCCAGGCCTGCGTTTGGGTTCCCAGGCCCATGTCTGTGTTCCCAGCTGCCCGCGTTTGGGTTCCCAGGCCTGCGTTTGGGTTCCCAGGCCCATGTCTGTGTTCCCAGCTGCCCGCGTTTGGGTTCCCAGGCCCGTGTTTGGGTTCCCAGCTGCCCGTGTTTGTGTTCCCAGGCCCATGTTTGGTTCCCAGCCATGTTTGGTTCTCGTGTTCTGCAGCTGTGCATCCAGCCGTGTGTCACTGCCAGTGCTGCTCTGTCGTTCCCAGATGCCTGGAGCGAGCTGCCCCACTTCTCCAGCCCCGAGCTGGTGAGCAGGCACGCCGTGGGGGAGAGGCTGGATTTCCTGTTCTACCTGCTGCACGGCCGCCCTGCCTTCGCCTTCGGCACCTTCCTGGGGCAGCAGCTGGCCAGGAGCAAAGCCCCCAGGCAGCTGTGAGTGTCCTCAGCAGGGACAGAGCTGAGCCCAGGGGGGATTCATCCTCCCCAGCAGCACAGAGTGCTGAGCAGTGCAACTGTGGGTGTCCTAAAGGTTAGAAATCAAATATCACCTGGAAGGAGGTGGGCTTTATTTGGAATTAGCTCAGTAAAATCTGCACAAGGGACATGAGGAAAATATTCCAGTCAGATCAAACTGACTTCTTGTTTTAGGAACCTGAGCCCATAGATGACTTTGTAGGAAAATGATGCCCCTTTTCTTTGACATTTCTTAATGGTGACACTTCTTTAGTTTAATTAGTAAGGCAAAAAATGCTCTGGAGATTGCTGGAATTAAATGTTCTGGCTGAAGCTTCAAAATCAGGTGTTCAGAAAGATACAGTCAAATGACACACCTTGCTTAAGTACATCAAATTGGCTGTTTAGTGTGGGACTTAGAACAAATCACTTTGTTTCTGGAATGTCTGGTTTGTGTATTAGTCACTGTTGCTTTCTCTCCGTCACTTTGGTTTCTCTTGTGTTAAGCTGGGGCAAAAAGGGAGATGTACATTAATGCAGAGTGAGGACATGGTTTAACAGACGGGGATACAGGATTATTTCAGTGACTGCTGTGGAAAACCCTTTGGGTCCATTTTTCCCTTAGCACCACCTGCAGGTCAGACTCAGGTTCCTGGTGCTGCAGTGGATTGTAAACTCTGCAAAAGCTCTTTCTTATTTTCTTAATTAGAATACCAGCTCCACTACCTTTAGTTAAATGTGTTAAATTGCAAGCTCTGCTTATCACATGCGAGCCTTCATTCTCATACCCACATTTTTTATAAATGTGAGACTTTAGGCTCATAATTACCTTAGATGCCGCTGTCCCTGTGCGTTCAGTGAACCCTGCAGGTGCCTGGGGGAGCGCTGGTGCTGGGGTGGCTGAAAGCCCTGTGTGCTGCTCCTCGCAGGATCCAGCAGGCAGCCCGGGAGGCCCAGGCTGTGGCTCTGTCGTCCCTCAGCGTCCCCTCGGTGGCAGCAGCCTGCGTGTGCTTCCTGGAGCTGCTGGGGCAGGACAGCCAGCGGCTGCGCGTGGAGCTGGCGGCTGCCAGGAGCATCCTCGGCCACAGGGGCACGGGTGAGGCCTCTCACCGCCTCAGGGACTCCCTGGGTAAGCCCTGCTGTGCTCCGTGTGTTTGGGACGCGTGCTGTGGGTCTCTTGGGAAGAGGAGCAGGCGGGGATGCACAGCTGCTGCCTGGTGGCTCAGCAGTGCGGTGAAAGCAGCTGAGAACTTTGTTGTTCTTCTGTTGCTGGTGGTTTCTTTTTATTAATTTTGGAGGTGCATTTTGATCCTGTGGTGTCAAACAAGGCAGGAAGAGTGATAGAACCTGTATCAGGATCTCACAGACTCTGGCCAGCAGCTGCCTCAGGCTGATATTAGTGAGGTTCAGCTGTAACAATATTACAGAGAGTTAAACAAAGTCCATTGCCAAATCTCCTTTCTCCTTCCTATTTGAAAACTGTCTTACACCTGCACGGAGATCACGTGTTCAAAGCTGTAGGGAATTAAACTTACCCTAGAAATAACTTCAGAAAATTGAATTCCTAACTCTAGGGCCACAGGTGTCTGCTTTCCCAACTGGGAAGCTACTGGTGCTGTTGGAAATGCTGCCCTGGCTGTGATCTCAAACAGCACCTCAGGAATGTGTTCTTTTCAACAGTGGAGAAGTTGACAAAGATGGCTGATGGTGAAAAAGCAGCAGCAGCAGCAGTTCTGAGCTCCTTGGAAGAGGCCTTCTGGGATGGCATTGAGCAGCAGGGAATAGAGAGGTGAGAGCAGCCTGGTTTGAGGAAGGGGAGGCTGAGCTCTGAGTTTGGTGAGTTCTGTGTCAGATAACAGCAAAGAGGACAGCACAGGACAGGGCCTGCCTCGGTGGGAGCTGCCCAGGGCTGTCACCAGTGCCCTGGAGCTGGCTGCAGACAGCGGGTCTGGGTCACAGGGGCACCTCATGGCTGAACATCTGCTGCAAACCCTGCAGTTCAGTGCAGCTGGAGAGCTCTCAATTCCCCGCAGGACATCCAGTGACTGCAGAAGGCAGTGGTCCCTGGTCATGAAGTTCTGCAAGCTCCATAACCTGGAGCTGAGCACGTCCTTCCTGAGGGAATGTGCCAAAGCCAACGAGTGGCTGCAGTTCCTCGTCCAGACCCAGCTCTACGGCCACCATCCAGCCCAGGTGAGCTCTCTGTGCATTCAGCTGGGTCTTGTAGCGAGAAAATGTCCAAGTGTGGAGACAGCAGGAGCATCAGCAGTTCCTGGGTTTTGGTTCTCTTGATATGTCAGTACCCTTGGGCGGGGGTAGCCCTTCTCTTGCAGCCACACTTGGAAATTTAATTTAAACCCAAGTAGTTACTGCTTTTTTAAATGAAGGAGTTGCTAGATGCTCAGTGTAAGTTATAATAAAGCCACTTGTCCTTCCTTTCAAGACTCAAATTGATTTTTTTGGTAATGAAAGATACTTAAACTTTTGAGAATCCAAATTTTCCACTTTTGCTTTTGAATGGGGTATAAAAATGAACAAAATACTCCCAATATATATAAACAACTGGGAGAAGTTGTGTGAGGAAGCTAAGTGGGTAATTCCAGGTAAAATGATGCTCAGCAGGCCTAGGATTTTACCTTGGATCTCCTTGTTGTTTTGAAGAATCTCTAACTCCACAAAAGCACCCTTTGCATGCTTTGTTTTTGCACTACAAGAGAGAGCAGAGCTGAGGCTCTCTAGGAGTTTGGCTTCGTGGAAAAGGATGGGCTTCAGTCTTTCATTAGACTAATTCCCACCTACAGAACCCTTTTCCTCTCTAGGTCTCCAAAGCTGTCCTAAAAAGTGAATTTGGAGAGTTTTTTGTGCATTCAGTGCTTCCACCCTGCTGCCCTCTCCTCACGAGGTGTTGGTGCTGTTTTCCCCACAGGTCATTCCCCTGCTGCAGGATTTCCCTCCCGTGGTGCAGGATCACCTGCAGCTGGCCCTGGGGAAGCTGCTGAGCGCCGAGCCCGGCGCTGCTGGCGGGGCTCGTGCAGGGAGCCTGTTCCAGATCCTGCTGCAGTGCCAGGAGAGCCCCAGCCCCTGCAGCTTCCTGCTGGCTGAGGGACTCAGGGCGCACGCCCCCATCCTCAGCGTGCTGGCAGCCTGCTGCCCTGTGAGTCTGCGCTTCCTCGTCTTTTAGTGCGTGTTATTTCTTTAAATCAGGAATGGGAGCTGTGCCTGCTTCTGTTCCACGGCTGCTCTGCACTGTTTAAACCTGGGTTTGTGTTTCTGTGGTCGCTGTCTGACCCCTCTCAGCGAGGAGGTGAGCTACAAACCCATCCCTTTGGCATTTCCAGGGCGCAGACCTCGTCTCCTGCCTCTGTGTTTGGATCATCACGTCTGTGGATGCTGCCACCAGGGCTGAGGCAACTGCCCACACCCAGAGCTGGCCAGAGAGTCCCCCGTGGGACCTGCAGGACCTTGCTGTCATCTGGAAAGTCTTCTTGAGGAAGAAAAAGAGTAAAACGCTTCTAAATGGCTTCCAGCTCTTTTTAAAGGTGAGGGAATGTGGTTTCAGGGTTATTTGCTGTGTCTCACACCTTCTGGGCCTGTAAATCCCTCTCTGTCTTGCCTTGTGCCAAGGATAACCTGGCTATCCACTGAAATTCCCAGTCAAATTGGAAGTTCTTCCAGTTATCACAGATTTGTAGATCCTACATCAACCTTGCATGCAGTTTTAATAAATTAAAACTTCATTGTTCAGCTGTTGAGGAAAACAAATTTTACATTTATTGAGTGAAATAATAGATGATTTTTTGAAGTACGATTTCTTTATTGAGAAACTTTTGGGAATTTATTATCATCTGCCTTTGTGTCTTAAAGGATTCCCCTCTGCTGCACATCCTGGAGATGTATGAACTGTGCATGAATTGTAAAAAGTACAACGAAGCTAAAACCAAACTGGACCAATTTCAGGAGAGCCTCACCAAAGTAAGGAAATTAATTTTCTCTGAATGTCATTGCTGGGATTTAGGAGCTGGGCTAAGAGGGAGCAGAATGTTTTCACAACATTGCTCCTTGTCTCTCAGTGCAGATGTTTTAACAATTCTTTCCATCCCGGTTTTCTGGTTCCCTGAAAATGCTGCTCACTAACATTGCCTGTCACGAGTGTTTTTCCTTGCTGGACTTCAGGCTCGGGCAGCTCCGTTCCCTTTCTCTTCACGAGCTTGGGGAGGATCCAGCAGTGACAGGGGCTGTTTGTCTGACAGTTAATTCTGTCTGGCCATTCCTCACCTCTCTCAGCTCCTCCTGGCTATCAGCAGTCGCTGCTGTGGAATGTTTCAGTTCAGTCCAGCGTCCCTCGGGCTGGCTCAGAGCTCCCTCGGGAGTGGCAGCTCCTGTTCCCTGCAGTGACATGGAGCTGCTGCACCTCCCATTCCCCTTCCCACCCAAAAGCACGGCACACCTGCAGGGAGAGGGACGCCCTGACCTTAACCCCGTCCTTGCCGCAGCTGGGAGCCGCAGGGGGAGCGACCCCCGCCGTGCCGGGGCCGTGGCTGGAGGCACAGGCCTTGTTCCTCCTGGAGCTGATGCTGCAGCAGTGCCAGACAGACTATGAGCTGGGGAAGCTCCTGCAGCTCCTGGCTGCAGCAGAGAACCTGCTGCTGGATGGTGAGCACGGGGTGAACCCCAGCCCCTCTGGCAGGGCTGGCTCCTCAGGGGAGTTCAGCTTTCCTGAGCTGTTCGTTCTCTTTCGCCCAGGCCCCCACGTGAGGAGGCTCTGTGCCCTCAGCGAGGCCCTCAGGAACTCTTCCATCTCCATCAGCCGCTCCATGCTGAGCTCCTGCAGCCTGCAGGCCTTCCAGGAGGAGTGCAGCTCCATCCTGCAGCAGCTGCAGGACAAGGGGATGTTCAGCCTGGCTCGGGAGGTGGCAGCCCTGGCTGAGCTGCCCGTGGACAGCGTTGTCACACACGAGGTACAGTGCGGTTAGTGACAGTCACATCTTCTTCCTGCTCCTGCCAGGATTGAGGGTGCAACTTCTCAGCCTTCCTGAAACATTCATTTTTTAAGTATTGTTTTATTTTAAATGCAAGCGCACCAAACACACCGTAAGTGCTGAGCTGCAGGCTACAGGACAGCTGTCCTTATTCTCTTGCTGTTTTATTTGTATGCAATCAGTTTAATTTGGGGAGGAAAATAGATGGGTTTGTCCATCAGGGGGTGGAACGAGATGATCCCTTCCAACCCAAAGCAATTCTGTGACTCATTGCATATTGAGGCACTTAGCTAAACCCAGTGTTTCAGTGCTGGAGTTTCCTTTCTTGGAAAGATAATTGTGATAAACCTCTGTGCATTTTACAGGTTCTGAGAGATCTGCATCATTTAAGAGACACTGGACAGTGGCATCAGAGCCACACAAGGGCCGAGTTCTGGAAGAAGGTCAACGACACCTTCACTAAGCACTGCATCTGCAGCCGCGCCGCGGCGGCGTTCTTCCTCCACCAGGCCGAGCACGTGTGGGAGCCCTCCGGGCAGGAGAAGGCAACCAGCAGCATGGAGAGACAGCTGCTGCTCACCCTGGCCGGGCACTGGCTGGCCAAGGAGCCCGAGGTGGCCGTGCAGGAGCTGGAGGAGGTGGAGAAGCAGATCTGGCTGTGCCGCGTGGCTCGGCGGGCGCTGCCGGCCGAGGGCTCTGGGCAGCGCCCGTGTCCCGGCCCCGCGGGGCTGGGCGAGGAGCTGTCCTTCGCCAGCCTGGCTCGGCGCTTCTCCTTTGCCGAGCTGCCGGCCCTGAGCGCGGCCGGGCCGTGCGGGCTGGAGGCCCTGGGCGCCGGGGAGCCCCGGCAGGCGCTGGGAGCCGCGGAGCGGGCGGCGCTGGCCGCGGAGGTGGGGGCCCTGCTGGACGAGGGCGGCGTGCACGAGGCCACCCGGGTGTGCCGCTACTTCCAGCTGTGGCACGGGGACGTGTCCCTGGTGCTGCAGTGCAGAGCCCTGGCCTCGGGAGAGGCCGGGCTGGAGCAGCTGCGGCCCGAGCTGCGGGCCCTGCTGGCGCCAGGGACAGCTGAGGACGGCGCGGCGAGCGGTGAGTGCCCTGAGTTCACCTGCCAGCTGGCACTGCCCTGCCTCTCCTCTCCCCCTGCGGCTCTCCCTGCTTGCTCTCCCTGCTTCCTGAATGCTCTGTGAAAGGAGTTTGGAGCCTCACGGTGCTCGTGTGCTCCAGGCAGGGTGGTGTGTGTGCAATTGTCATGGGTCCTGAACCTCTCGTTTGTCACAGCTCTCAGTAAAGCAGCTCTGGGCTTTATCCCTGTTCCTGCTTTTACAAAACACACTCTACTAATTCTTTTTTCCCGTAGCTGAAGGAAGGCGATGCTTTAATTAATCAATATATTTTAATATAATTAATTAATATATAATTAATATATTTTCCTGACTGCTTTGTGTACCGTGAAGGGTTTAGTGTTTCTTGTTTAATAGCAAGGCTAAGACTGAGAATGTTTATCTGTAAAGTTCTCTGTGTGTCTGTGAAGCCTGAGTGAGTTTCAGCTGGAACATCCCTTTCTAATACTGATAGACACAGAAGAGCATAAATGAGTCCTAACCCATCAGGAAGGCTGCAGAGCCCTCACTCAATCTTAGAAATTTTTATTTAGAACTGTTGATTTTAATGAAATTTTAAATTTCATTTAGAAATTTTGTATCTGAGTTATTATTGACGATACTTGTGTTCTGTTACGTTGTTTGTACCCTGAAACAAATGTAAACTTTAAAAAATCAAGAGCTCAGTTTTCAAAGACTGAGAATGTGTTAGGGGACTGCTGCAGGTTTTGGGAGCCTTGCCTGGGTGTAAGGGACTTGTCTGCCTCTATGAGGTGGGAATTGATGTTTTTTCCATTCCCAGCATCCAGCCTGGAGGACTGGACCCCCCTGGGGAGTGAGGATGATCCCGTGGTGGCAGCGCTGAAGGCTCTGGCAGAGGAGTGTGTCCATGGCAGGGGCTACTGCAGGCAGGTGCTGTGCCTCTACGAGCTCTCCAAGGTGAGCCCAGAGCATTGAGCAGCTCTGCTGGGGCTGGGGAGGGCAGGATTAGGGGAAAGGTCCTTGCAGGTGCCCTCAAGGAGCTGCAGAGGGTGAAATTCCAACCCTTTGTGTGGAAGGAGGCCAGAGGCTGCCGGGGCATGAGGTGCTGAGATGATGAAAAGTTCTCTGCATGTCGGTGAGGTCTGGGATTTCGGGTGCCCTGACTGGGATTATGGCTGCCCCCACAGGAACTGAGCTGTTCCTTTAGGGAGATGGTGTGGGCTGGGGATGCCCTGACTGGGATTTTGGCTGCTCTGACTGGGATTGTGGACTCTCCCACAGGAGCTGGGCTGCTCCTTTGGGGAGGTTCGGTGAGCTGGGGTTGCCCTGACCGGGCTTTTGGGTGCCCTGACCGGGGTTTTGGGTGCCCTGACCAGGGTTTTGGGTGCCCTGACCAGGGTTTTGGGTGCCCTGACTAGGATTTTGTGTGCCCTGACCGGGGTTTTGCTCCCCCAGGAGCTGGGCTGCTCCTTTGGGGAGGTGCTGTGGGCTGGGGATGCCCTGACCGGGGTTTGGTTGCCCTGACCAGGATTTTGGGTGCCCTGTCCAGGATTTTGGGTGCCCTGTCCAGGATTTTGGGTGCCCTGACTAGGATTTTGTGTGCCCTGACCGGGGGTTTGCTCCCCCAGGAGCTGGGCTGCTCCTTTGCGGAGGTGTCGGCGCGGGAGCCGCGGGAGGTGCTGGCCGCCATCCTGGCGCGGCGGGGGCCGGAGCGCGGCCGCAGGGCCCAGGCCTTCATCTCCTGCCAGGGGCTGGACCCCGACACCGTGGCCACGCTGCTGGCACAGCAGATCAGCCAGGAGCTGCTGGCCTTGGCCCAGGGAAAAGGTTTGTGCTGGGGGTTTGGTGTCTGCACGGGGAAAAGGTGGGGACAGGCCTGGCTTTGGTCTCTCAGGGGATTTGTGTGTCCCAGAGCAGCCCCTGCACTCTCACAATGGATTTGTGTGTCCCAAAGCAGCCCCTGCACTCTCACAATGGGTTTGGTGTCTGTCTGAGGGGGATTTGTGTGTCCCAGAGCAGCCCCTGCACTCTCACAATGGGTTTGAGGTCTGTCTCAGGGGATTTGTGTGTCCCAGAGCAGCCCCTGCACTCTCACAATGGGTTTGGTGTCTGTCTCAGGGGATTTGTGTGTCCCAGAGCAGCCTCTGCACTCTCAGTCCCTGAGGGCTCAGCACAGCCAGGGGTGTGAGGGCAGCTCTGCTCTGTGAGCATTGTCTGCCCTATGCAAAATTCTATACAAATGCTCATTTTTAGTTATTCCTGTGTCCAGTGGGGTGTTGCAGTAGTTAAGGTTGTATTTTTATGGACATAAATTTAATTTTTTTTTAAGAAAGGATTTTTCACTGTGGTCTTTGCTGCCCCACATCATCTGACTTGGGAATATCATGTGCATTTTCCTGTGTAAAACATGACAAAAGGTTTTCCCCTTTCTTTCTTCCTTTGGGAAATGAGGGACAGCTGTATGATTGTCTAATATGATTATATTTGGTTGAACCGTCAAAAAAGTATTTTCTGATTGTTAAATTTAAGCAATACCACACAAAGTGTCTTTAGGATTGTAGTCCCAAGTCCTCAGTCGGTCTGGATGAGGTCAGATTGGTTTGTTTGGGGTTTGTTAATTAACGATAAAAAATAATAGGAGTTCTCTCGTGCCCAATTAGCAGTGGTGACAAGGTTCTCTCTCTGGCCACAGGGCAGAAGCAGGTGTGGAACCCTGCAGTGGAGAGCCAGGCACTCCTGCAGCTCGCCAAGCTGTGCCAGGATCACACCTTGGTGGGGATGAAGCTGCTGGATAAAATCTCCTCTGTGCCCCGTGGGGAGCTGTCGTGCAGTGAGTAAATCCTGCCTGGTGTGACCTGTGTGTGACTGATGGGACTTTAACTCACAGCTCTGCTGCTGGTCTCAGATTTGATATTCAGTTAGTGGGGTGGGGATATGCGCAGCAGATAAGGGTGTTGCTTAAGGGTTTATTTTCCAAACAAAGTTCAGATTTTTGCGCTAAACAAGAGGTGGGAAGTGCAGTTGGGGAGTGACCTGAGCTGTCGTGGTGCTGTGTTACAGAAGTGCCTCTGTTCACGTTGATCACAGTTAGAAATTAAATTTTTCAAACCCAAATGCAAAACTCGTGCCCTTCCTTTTCCCAGTGCAGGGCTGGCAGCGAGTGACACTGTGATTTACATTTGTCAGCTTTTGCTGGAGGAGGCTGGAAGCGTTGTGGCTTTGTGTGTGTTTTGTGTTTCCTCTTCTGGAGAGAGGCAATAATCCAACTTCCTCGGCCCTCGAAGCCAAACACCAGCATTCTGCTGCCCTTCAGTTACAGAGCTGCTGATCCTGGCCCACAGCTGCTTCAGCCTGACGTGCCACATGGAGGGGATCACACGAGTGCTGCAGGCGGCGCGGCTGCTCACCGAGGAGCACCTGGCTCCCAGGGAGGAGTACGGGCTGCTGGTGAGGGGCTGGGGGCAGAGGGGCAGGGGATGAGGGGCTTGAGGGGCAGGGGGGCTGTCCCAAGCTGGCTGTGGCCTGTCCCAGGCTGGTTGTGCCCTGTCCCAAGCTGGCTGTCCCCTCTCCCAAGCTGGCTGTCCCCTCTCCCAGGCTGGCTGTGCCCTGTCCCAAGGTGGCTGTGCCTGTCCCAAGGTGGCTGT
>VXBU01007567.1:1233-12716 GCA_013400315.1 Bombycilla garrulus | reverse complement strand
GCTGTGTCCTGTCCCAAGCTGGCTGTGCCCTGTCCCAGGCTGGTTGTGCCCTGTCCCAGGCTGGCTGTGCCCTGTCCCAAGTTGGCTGTGCCTCTCCCAGGTTGGCTGTGCCTGTCCCAGGTTGGCTGTGCCCTGTCCCAAGGTGGCTGTGCCTGTCCCAAGCTGGCTGTCCCCTCTCCCAAGCTGGCTGTCCCCTCTCCCAAGCTGGCTGTGCCTGTCCCAGGTTGGCTGTGCCTCTCCCAAGCTGGCTGTGCCCTGTCCCAGGCTGGCTGTGCCTGTCCCAGGGCTGGCTGTGCCCTGTCCCAAGCTGGCTGTGCCTCTCCCAAGCTGGCTGTGCCTCTCCCAAGCTGGCTGTGCCCTGTCCCAGGGCTGGCTGTCCCCAGGGGCAGTTCAGCTGCCTCTGCAGTGTGCTGGGCTGTGGCACTGGGCTGTTGGACACCCTTAATCCGTGCCCTGAAGGAGCTCCTGGAGCCTGGCAGGTGCCCAGGGGAGCGGGGTCAGTGCTGAAAGCTTCCGTGGCTGTGTTGATGTGCTAAGGGATGCCCTTAGAGCTCGCTGTGGAAAAGAGGGGTTTTGGGTTGGGTTAGGAGTCCCCGTGGCTCCAGGGGAGCGTGGGGAGCCCCGTGTGGCTGCCCCAAGCTCCTGACAGGCCCTGGCTGTGCCCAGGTGCGCCTGCTGACGGGCATTGGCAGGTACAACGACATGACCTACATCTTCGAGCTGCTGCACCACAAACACTACTTTGAGGTGCTCATGAGGAAGAACCTGGACCCGGTAAGTGCATCAGAAACTGGAGTTCACAGGGTGAAATTGTCTGGGCATTTCACTTCTGAGTGCAGGAATCAAGTCAGGTTTCATAGAAATAACTTAATGCTGGGGTTTATTCCCATTTCAGTTGAACCATTTTTTCCTGATTCCCACAGGGCCACAACGAGGGCAGCATTGCAACTTAAACTTGGCATTGTCAGAGTTTTCACATGCTGCTTTGCTTTTATTTGCAGTTAGCTTTATGGGGGCTTTACAAACCGTAAATATTCATACCTTGTTTAAGTAAGCCATAAAGAAATGCCCCATTTTGACATTTGTGTGTAAGGGAACGCACAGCTGCTGGGTTTTCGTGCCCAGTGAGGGTGTGGGGCTGCTGCTGGATGTCAGGGTGTGCTGGTCACTTTGTGGGGGGGTGGCCCAAGGCCAGCTGAGTGTCCCTGTGTCCCCAGAGCGGGACGCTGAAGGCAGCACTGCTGGATTACACCAAGCGCTGCCGGCCCGGCGACAGCGAGAAGCACAACATGATCGCGCTGTGCTTCAGCATGTGCAGGGAGATCGGCCAGAACCACGAGGCTGCTGCCTGCACGCAGCTCAAACTCATCGAGTGCCGGCCCTGGGGTGAGCAGGGGCTGGGGAGGGACCCCAGGGGGAGCTGCTTTGTGTCCCGGGGCTGCCCCAGAGAGGCTCCTGCCCGAGTTCCCCGGGTCTTTTCAGAGGGGTGTGAGACTCACTCAGGGCTCTCTGCTGCTGTGACATTCCTGTGGTGCCACCCCTGGCGCAGGTACAGGCACAGCCAGGGTTCCCTCAGCCCACAGGTGGATTTGCAGGTTGGGTTGCCTTCAGCCCCCCACCAGGCACAACACCTTTTTCTTTTCTTCTTTTTGGCTTTATTCTGTGCCAAGAGGATGAGGATGGTTACTGGGACAGGCCCAGAGCTGTGTCCTTACCCAGCCAGGGTCAGCCCTGTGGCACTGGCACTGCCTGCACTGGACGTGGTCCTGCCCGTGGTTTCCACCCCACACGTTGGGTTACACTTCTGTGAAGTGCTGGGGTTTGTGTCTGAGTGTATGTGGCATCCACGGGGTGAGCTCTGCAGCCTGGGCAGCCACACCAGGAGCTGTGCTGAGGGTTTTCTGAATGGTAATTTCATTCTGGCAATGATCAGTGCTGGGATCTGCCACAAATGTGTGCCTGGGGTTTCTTTCCGGTCTCCAAGCACTTGGCTGTGCTCCAGCAAAGCTTTGATCCTTTAACTGAGCAGGCACTATGCTCCTTTCTGCTTTTTTAAATACATAAATTTTGGTTTCATTTGTTGGTATTTTATGAGACACCACCAGGGACTGATCTGGCACTGGGAGGGAGTTTTGTAACTTACTTTGTCACCTTTATAAATAATGGGTTATTCCTTTTTTTTCCTGTTTCAGAGGAGTCTCTTCAGGATGTTGCAAATTTAAAGAAGCTGCTGCTGAAAGCTCTGACTCTCTTCATTGATGCAGCAGAAAGTTACTCCAAGGTAAAGTGAGATGGAATGGAATGATTTGTGGGCAGCACTGGGAGCACGTGAGGGCAGGGACCATGAGCTTGATTAGCAGGGATAGAAGTAAAGTATTTAAACCCAAGTGTAGTTATGATAGAAGTGTTTGTGGGGATGCAGCTCTGTTTAACACTCGTGGAATATAAGAATGTGAAGCTGCAGTGCTGTCAGTCACTGCACAGCTCTGAGCTGCTCTCAGGGATGTTCCCAGGAGCTCAGGCTGTTCCTTGCAGAGCTCTGAGCTGCTCTCAGGGATGTTGCAGTGCTCTGGGCTGCTCTCAGGGATGTTGCAGTGCTCTGGGCTGCTCTCAGGGTTGTTGCAGTGCTCTGAGCTGCTCTCAGGGTTGTTGCAGTGCTCTGAGCTGCTCTCAGGGTTGTTGCAGTGCTCTGGGCTGCTCTCAGGGATGTTGCAGTGCTCTGAGCTGCTCTCAGGGATGTTGCAGAGCTCTGGGCTGCTCTCAGGGTTGTTGCAGTGCTCTGAGCTGCTCTCAGGGATGTTGCAGTGCTCTGAGCTGCTCTCAGGGATGTTGCAGTGCTCTGAGCTGCTCTCAGGGATGTTGCAGTGCTCTGGGCTGCTCTCAGGGATGTTGCAGTGCTCTGGGCTGCTCTCAGGGATGTTGCAGTGCTCTGGGCTGCTCTCAGGGGTGTTTCCCGGAGCTCAGGCTGTTGTTCCTTGCAGGACTCGTGTGTGCGGCAGGCCCTGCGCTGTCGCCGCCTGACGCGGCTCATCACGCTCCAGCTGCACTTCCTGGGCTCTGGGCAGAGCACGAGGATCATCAACCTGGGCAGGCAGGACCTGCCAGGGGCCATCCTGGCCTTGCCCAGGTTCTACCAGGTGAGCTGGGCTCCCTCAGGCTCCTTCTGCCAGGGAACCACGGGGTCAGTGCAGTGCCTGAGCCTCAGCTCCTCCTGGCCTGAGTCCTGGGGCTGTTACCAACCTTATATCCCATGGGATGGAGGGACAGGACACAGGGAGTGGCTCCCAGTGCCAGAGCACAGGGATGGATGGGATTTTGGGCAGGAATTGTTCCTGGGAGGGTGGACAGGCCCTGGATCCCTGGCAGTGCCCCAGGCCAGGCTGGACACTGCGGCCTGGAGCAGCCTGGGACAGTGGAAAGTGTCCCTGTTTAGGGCAGAGGAAGGTTGTTCACAGTGCTTTGTTCCCGTGTTTCTGTGCTCTATTTGTTAACCCCGTGTTTCTGTGCTCTATTTGTTAACCCCGTGTTTCTGTGCTCTATTTGTTAACCCCGTGTTTCTGTGCTCTATTTGTTAACCCCGTGTTTCTGTGCTCTATTTGTTAACCCCGTGTTTCTGTGCTCTATTTTGCTCCCCTGTGTTTCTGTGCTCTATTTTGCTCCCCTGTGTTTCTGTGCTGCTCTCAGAGCAGCAGCAGGGCTGGCTCAGACAGAAGCCACTGTGCTGAGGGCTCTGTGTGGGATGTTCTGTGCGATCCCCTCCCATTCCTGCTCTCCTGCAGGCAGCCATCGTGGCCGAGGCCTACGAGTTCCTGCCGGACTGGGCTGAGGTTCTGTTCCAGCAGGTGATCTCCAGGGGGGACTTTGTGTACCTGGAGGAGTTCAGGCAGCAGCAGCCCCTGAGGCCTGGCCTGTTCCAGGACGTGGCCAACAGGTGAGTGGGTAAAACTGCAGCTCTGCCTGCAGGGTCCTGACAGGAGCAGCAGGAAAGGGTCAACTTCCAGCCTGTTGTGGGACCTGAGGTAGAATTCTGGAATGGTTTGGGTGGGAAGGGACCTTGAAGCTCATCCAGTGCCACCCCTGCCACGGCAGGGACACCTCCCACCGTCCCAGGCTGCTCCAAGTCCATCCAGCCTGGCCTGGGACACTGCCAGGGATGCAGGGACAGCCACAGCTGCTCTGGGCACCTGTGCAGGGCCTCACTCCCTCACAGGGAAGGACTGTTGGCAGGTTTGGTTCCTGAGCACAGCGTGGACGGCGCTCTGATCCAGCCTTGTCCTTGAGCTGGACAAAGAGGGAGCTCAGGGCTGGGCAGAGCAAATCTTTAAAATGAACCAGAGCAAATAACAACCAGGAGATTCAAATGCAGGTGTGGAGTAGAAGCTCTTGTTGCAAATGCCGTTCTCACAGGCCCAGAGCAGGAGTCTGGGGCCCGGGAAGGTTCAGTGTCAGTTCCCTGTGTTGCAGGGTGAAGCAGCAGCCCCCGGGGGAGGCTGCCCTGAGGAACCTGAGGCGCTTCCTCAGCCACTGCGAGGACATCTACACCTACTACAGGCTGGCCTACGAGCACAAGCTCTTCGACGTGGTCAACTCCCTGCTCAAGGACCCTCAGACTGGCTGCTGCCTCAACGACCTCTTGTCCAGCTGAGTGCCAGCCCCGAGCACACACTGCACGGGCACTCCTGCTTAACACAGATTTTATCCATCACCTGCTCACAGGGCTCTGCTGCTCTGTAAAACTACTCCAGAAAACTGGACAGGGTTGTAAGTATTTAAATGCTGACTGTGTTAACCTACAATTGTGTTTTGTATAATAAATCTTGCTGTTTATAAAGTACCTGAATCACCAGCAAACAGTGACTGGGCGGAGTGGGGGTGAAGCAGAGATGCAGCAGGCCTTTAAATGAGGGGCAGAGGGGAGGGAGCACCCCAGGAATTGTATATAAAGAGGCTCAAACAGATGTGCAGAATATCCAGGCCAAGGGCATGGAATAAGCAGAAACAGTGAAGGTTTCTGGTACCCAGCAGAATAATGTGTTCTTTGAGTCCATTGTGATGTCTAAGGTCTTGTACAGCTTTAAACAAAAATTTCTAGTGTCAGTCTGATTTCTAAATTTGTACAGCACATTCCTAATTCTGCTGTCTTGGAGTAAAAGAAATAATCAAGTGCAAATGTATTTTTACAGTTACTAAATAAAAATTCCTTTCTACATCCCCAGCACTGCTCAGCTTTGCAACTCGCCCTACTCATGTATTTTTCCTGTCAGGCCCCAAAAGAACTGCTCCAAGGCCAGCCTGGTGAAGTCCTCAATAGTGATTTTTATTAAATTAGTTGCTTTATAAAACATTGCAGATGTTGTAATTGTTAACATAACAATTTGCCCAACTGTAGGAACTGCTGCAGTTTGCTAAGCAAGTTTGGTTTTTAATGAAAGAAAACGGCCGAGTTGTGAGAGACCCACCACAACCCAGGAGAGCCCCAAGGAAGTCGTGTGGTTTGGTTTTTCCTTTTACACTTAACCCCTTAATTAACTGTTAAAGAACACCCAACCCAGACAGCTGCATTAGTAGAAATTTAAATGAATGGAACTAAACTTCGTCCTTGAGCCACAGGTGGGTTTTGCCTTGCTCAGGTGTCAGGCTCTGGAGCAGTGGCTGTCCCAGGGGACACGCTCCCAGGTGCAGTATTCCACACTGAAGTTAGCAGTTCCCTTCCCAAAATACTGAAATCCTCAAGCTCTAACTCAAGACAAAGCGACTGGAACTCTACATGCACACCCTGCCCTTGCTGCAAACTGCTCGTGCTCAGCCCTGGCCCTGGAGCAGGGACAGTTAAGGCCATGTCATGGAGCTGTGCTGGTTACAATCCTTCACCTCGTTCCAATTCCTCCCCAATTTAGTGGCTGTTGCTATAAATAGCAGCAGTGCCCATTATCAGGATTTTGGGTTTTTAACTGCAATTAATTTCCAGACCTTCTCCGCTCTCCCCCCGCCCGGAGCTCCCACTCGGCCCCGGCACCTCCAGCCCCCAGCACACAGATACTGCAACTCTGATTGTAGCATTTGGCAGAATTTAGAGGAAGAAAGGTTGTGCTACATGTTTAAGGGATTATGGGCAACAGAAAGACAACAGGAGGGAGATAAATGTCACATGAAGTCTTCAAAGTCTTGTACGTACTCGCCGTCGTAGCCGCCGTAGTCGGCCAGGTCGTCTTTCATCGTCGCCTTCAGCCCCCCGCCAGGCACAACACCTTTTTTCTTCTTTTTGGCTTTATTCTGTGTCAGGAGGATGAGGGGATTACTGGGACAGGCCCAGAGCCGTGTCCTTACCCAGCCAGGCTCAGCCCCTGCAGTGAACGTGGCCCTGCCCATGGTTTCCACCTCACACATTTTTTCTCTGTGACATTTTCAGGTGTCCCCAGCTCCCTGCAGCACAGCCCTATCCCCCTCTTCCCTCCCATCCTCTTTTCCCTGCACTCTCAACAAGTAACAAATAAATGCAGGTAGCCCCAAGCAGGGGCTGTGACCCTGAGGAACAGCCCCACTCTTACCTTCTCTTGTTTTTGTTTTTCACTGCATAATACTGTCAGAGTGTTTGTGATCTTTTTCAAATCATCCACCTCCACTGCATCAGGGAAAAAAAAGGAAAAAAAAAATTCCTTATCAATGTTGTTCTTATAAGGCAGTTAAATAACATCCACAGTCTCTAAAACTAGAAATGAGCATTAGTGTAACTATGGGCAATTACTTGATTTAAATCAGCAGAACTCAGAGTGGGTGGTTCTGGTCCTTACAATCCCAACAAGGATTCCAGCTGGTTCCTTGGAAGCCTGAGCCTTGTGGAAGGTAAAACTTGCAAATAAAGTTACTGAACACGAGAGTAACATTGGAACAGGAAAATACGGAGACAGCAAAATGTATCAAAGGGAGCACTGGATTAGCAATAAATGATACTGTTTATCGGTAAATAAATGGAGCAAGGGTCTCGGAGTCCCTGTTTTAGGAGCTCTGGACTCCCTCTGGGATGGAAGCTGCCAGCTGGGGTGATGGATGTCCCCAGCTCGGCCTGGGATCGAGTTACCCCTCCCTGAAGGACAGCTGGGTACAGCACAGGGAACCATCCAGCCCCTGCTCCAGCCACCAGGGCACTGGGAAAAGCAGTTCCAGTTACTTCAACTCTCTATAGTTACATGCTGAATTCCAGAACAGTTAATCTGCAGTTCCAGAATTACATGAACTCCATTTTGGAATAGTTTCCCTCCAAATGAGGCACTCAAATCACCTGCCTCAGAGAATTTACTCTTATTTTAGAAATGGCTTCAAGAAAAACATGATCACTACTCACTTCTTAGATTTAGATTTAAAATTTCACACTTTTTACGTGACTGTCTCTAACAACGTGCAGGAAGAGCAACTCTTGCATGAGTTGAGGATCCTGGGTGGGTTTGTGGGAATGGAACTGGGAGAACAAACTGACAGAGGGATCCCCGTGACCCCTGCCTGTCCCAGCAGGGTTTGCACTGCAGCCCTGGGCTCTCTGCACTTACAGGAGATGCAGATGTCCCGGAGCAGCGCTTCCAAAAAGCCGGCGTAGTGTAAGGACTTCTCGTACTGCGTGATCTTCTCCTTGAGCAGCTTCCCAAATTCCGTGAAGTCGTCTTTGGAAGAGGGGTTCATGGCATCTATTCCACAAGTGCTATTTACACCTGCAGGGACAGGCAGGGTGACACAGAGCACGAGCTGGGAGCCCTGAAAGGAGACCTGGCTGCCACCTCCCTGGGCTCTGCTCCCCCACAGCCCTGGCCCTACAGGAAAGGAAGGGAGTTTGCTGCAAAACTCAGGAATTTCACTGAATCCCTGAATGGGCTGGCTTGGAAGGGACCTTCACGCCCCTCCAGTGCCACCCTGTCAAGGCAGGGACACCTTCCAGTGTCCCAGGGTGCTCCAAGCCCACCCAGCCTGGCCTTGGGCACTGCCAGGGGCAGCCACAGCTGCTCTGGGCACCTGTGCCAGGGCCTCGTCCCCTCACAGGAACAATTCCTGCCCAATATCCCACCTAACCCTGCCCTCTGTCAGTGGAAGCCAGTCTCCCTGGTTCTGTCACTCCACACCCTTGTCAAAGTGCCTGTCCAACAATTTTTGAAGCTGAGTCAAACTCAGTAATTTGACCCAGCTATTCCTGTTCTCAACAGCCTGCACCAGGCAGCCCCTTTTTCCCCCAAATAACCAATTCCTGCCTCAGCCTCCTGAGTGCAGAGCTCAGCTGTTTCTGTGCAGCTGCACGCAGTGCACAGCCCAAGCCCTGAGCTCTGTCACAGGCCCAGCCTGCCCTGGGCAGCTGAATCACCACCACAACCAGGGAAACACTTCCACGTCTGGGGAACGCTGCTGTGCATCAGCATCTCTGCTGCCTCTTTGTTCTCAGTGCTCTCTGGGTGCTGAGCCCTGCTCGTGCTCTGATTTATTCATTTCCTGCTGCTTTAACTCACCGAACGTCTCCTTGGCCAGCTCCAGGTCCGACTCCTCCTGTAACTTCTTTAGCCGTAGTTTGTCTGCCAACTGTTCTTCTGGTGTGAGCTCCTTCTGTTCCTCAGGTGCCTCTAACTGCAGGGAACACAGCCAGGAGAGCTTCAAGACACGGTGCCTTCCCCCGAATCTCCCACTGCTGCCTCCACTCAGGGCACGGGGAACACCCAGAGGATTGTTCCTTTCACAAAGAATGGGAAGAAACACCAAACTCCCGCTCCTGCCTGTTCCAGCACTGGGGGAACTGGGCAAACACTGATCCAAGCACTGCTCAAATCAGAGGGGAATTAAAGCTCCCAGCCCCGACGGGATCACACACAACACCTAAGTTGGGTTTATCAAATGAATCAAGACCTTTTCTGATCTTGCTCAGCCTCCAAAACACCAAATCAAACCCGCCCACTGAATTTTATGTGAGCCAGAAGAAATCAGGAGTTACCCTTTTTTTAAGCTCCTCTTGCTTTTTCTTCTGTAGCTTTTCTTTTTCTTTGATTTTTTCTGCTATTTTCTTTTTTTCTGAAACTTTCGGTTCTGTAGAAGACAGAACAACAAACATAGCTCTCAGAATTCTGATGATTATTCTCCCTTCACATCCACAAAATCACTGGAAACCACAGAGCTCAGCTCCTGGGACTGAGCACAGCGCTGGAGACATTTCTGTTAAACTCAGCCCCAGCCCAGGTTTGATGCTCTCACACCCCAGACACAACCTGGTAACAGCCAGGGGTTTCCTTCCAGTCTCACCTTGTTTTACCTCTGTCTCCTTCACCTCCTCCTCTTCCTCCTCATCATCCCAGTTATCCTGCAAAACAGTAAATATTCTTTTACCTGCAACCCCTTCCAACGCCCACAATCCCACGGCTCTGGTGTCACAGTGAGGGAGCCATGGCAGCTGCACCTCAGTGGTTTTTGGAGCTGCCCATGCTGGCCGGGGCAACTTCTTAAAAAAGGCAAGTTTTGGTCCAACAATCACTTTGTGTCAACAATTACACCAGCCAGGTCACAAACAGCCAAACACCAGCCACAGAAATGGGGCTTTATTCTCATTTCTGGGGTGATGAGGCACTGAACGTCACCGGGTTCACTGCTGGAAAGCCCCAGCTGGGAGCACCTGGAGCATCCCAGGGAGGCTGTGCTGTGCTGGGAGCACCCTCCCGTGGCTGCAGGGCTGTTCTGGAGGCTGCAGCAAGGCAGAGAGGCAGAGCCCCGGGCTGTGCTGACCCCAGCAGGGCCCCTCCATGTCCCCCAGCAGCCCTGGGGCTGTGCTGACCCCAGCAGGGCCACACGGCGTCCCCAATGCTCTGGGGTAATTAATTGGCACTTGCAGGGACTCTGCTTCCCTTCCACATTCCAGGGAGCTGACTTGCACTTGGAGCAGCTTCATTCTAGCTCACAGCTAATTAAATTTGTTACACCCACTGCTTAAATAGCTCCACTCTGCGCGGAGGAGCTGGGAGTCAGATGCAAACTGCACAGGAAGGGCAGCCTGACCATGAGGGGCTCATCCACAGCACTGGGACACCTGAGAGACCTCAGAGACGGCACCTGGGCAGGGACTGCACGCCATGAGACTGCCCTGACCCCATCCTGACAGCCAGGCCTGGTTTAGAAACACAGGAACACCAAATCCTGCAGCCAGGCCTGGTTTATAAACACAGGAACACCAAATCCTGACAGCCAGACCTGGTTTATAAACACAGGAACACCAAATCCTGCAGCCAGGCCTGGTTTATAAACACAGGAACACCAAATCCTGCAGCCAGGCCTGGTTTATAAACACAGGAACACCAAATCCTGACAGCCAGACCTGGTTTATAAACACAGGAACACCAAATCCTGCAGCCAGGCCTGGTTTATGGACCCAGGAGCTCTCCTGGAGGAAGAGCCCCGTGCCCCACGCCGTGTCCTTGCAGTGATGATTCCCAGAGCACACCTCTGTCCCACAGAACCCCAGCAGTGTTCCTGTGCCCTCAGCTCAGCAGGCAGGGTCTGGGCACTGGGGGGACAGCAGCTCTGCCAGCCTGAGTCAGGAGAGGAGAATTCCCTGGCAGAATTCCCTGGCCCGACCTCTGGGAGCTGTGCTGGGAGCGCTCAGGGCTGCTCTGTTACCACACGTGCTAATTTTAAACCCGGGAAGTTGACGTTCCCCAAATTAACAGTTCCTGCAAGTTCATTACCAAAATCCCTTCCAAAGCACAGATCTGCAGACACACAGCACATTCCAGAACGGGAGTTGCCTCGGGAAGCCATGGTCAGAACACACTCGGTGCTGCTGCCCTGGAGCACGACACCTCCCTCCTGTGGGGTTCCCCACCGTGGGGCCTGCACTGAGGGATCCAGAGCCTCAGCTGGGCCTTTGGGAACCCAGCACAAGAGCAAACCAAGGAAAAAAAAACAAATTAACACACCTTTCCTTGCTGGGTCCTCTCTAGATGCAGCTCTGGCACAAAATCTGTAATCCCTCGGCAAGAGCTGAGCAGCTGCACCCTTACCAAGTGTGAGATGTCAAATGTCTTCCCAAAGCCAGAGAGAAGGGCTGGGTGGGATTTTGGGAGGGACTGTTCCCCGGGAGGTGGGGAGGGCTGGGCTGGAATTCCCAGAGCAGCTCCCTGGATCCCTGGCAGTGCCCCAGGCCAGGCTGGACACTGGGAGCACTGGGAGGTGTCCCTGCCATGATGGGATTTCAGCTCATCCCAACCCAAACCACTCTGGGATTGCACGTGGGGAGTGTTTGTCCCTTGATTAGACAGGCAGAGAGCCCCAGGTGTCCCAGGAGAATCACTCTGGTTCAGTCCTGGACACATCCCATCCTGCAGGAAAGCTTCCCACCTTCCGAGGGAGCAGGAAAAACAAATGTCACAGACAGTGGGAGCTACAGGTGGCTGTACAGAGCTGTGAGCCACAGAGGTGTCCCTCACACACACACACAGAGGTCACACACACACACACACAGCACACAC